>PVKY010003207.1:0-22465 GCA_004027775.1 Bradypus variegatus | reverse complement strand
TGGCCAGATGGAGGCAGGAGCCAGCCTGGCAGGCCGCACAGCAGTGAGCAAGGCCAAGTTGAAGACGGGGTGTAGCACCCCTCTCTGGGGGTCACCTGGCTGCTGGTGAAGGGCACGGTGGGTGATGAGCAGGAAGTGGGCTCCTGTCTCCTCTCTCCACAGGGGTGAGCGCCAGGGCTGGTGGCAGGAGGGCCCAGGGTAGCCTCCCTTGGTGCGGGCCCTTCCTCCCTACCCAGGCTGGGGGTCCACACTCGGGATCCCTGTCCTGGCAAGGCAGCCCCCTCTATGACTGTGGACAGGTCCACGCAGCCCCGTGGGCCCTGGGCTGTTCATGCAGCTCCAGCGTGGCCACGGGGCTTCCCACCCACATGTAAGGCAGCCCGTGGGGTGGGGTCCCTCGGGGCTGGGCTCGTGGCTGCATCGCCCCAATCTCCCCCGTCTTCACCTGGCCACCTCCTCTGGGTTCGTCTGTCTGTCCCGTTCTCCCCTGCCTACAAGGACACCAGCCATTTTGGACCAGGCCTCGAACTATTCACATCTGCAAGACACTATTTCCAAATAAGCTCACACCACAGGGAACTGGGGCTCAGACTTCCACCATCTTTTTTGGGGAGCGTAGTCCTGTCTGGCTCCTGGGGGTCAGTTTAGCCTCCATTCTGTGGGTTGCAGCACTGCCGAGACGCTGAAGCCCCCTGCCCGCCAGGGGGGCAGTGCCAGGAGGGCACCGGCACGTGGACCTGGCTTCTGGCTCCCTCCTGCGTGCCCCCGTGGTGGGTCACTCTCCCTCCTCACTTTCTCGGCTTACCCAAGTGTTCCCAGAGCCCCATCCGGGCACCCAGCCTGTCCCAGGGGTAGGGATGCCAGAGCCAGTTCACGCCGTGAAGACCGAAGGCTGCAAGGTCTCCAAGGAGGCCAGGGGGTGGGAGACCTGTGTCGATGTGAGCCCAGATGCTAGGGGGCTGGAGGGTTGGAGACCACATTGGAAGGGGCTCCAGGCTCCCTAGGACTCTTCACTTTGGGGGCGAGACCCCCCCCAAAACCCCACCTGCCACCCCATCCCCATTTCACTGGGAGGGGCCCCTCCCTCCAGGAACCCCAAAGGGGCCTAGAAACCACCCCTGGGGGGAGCTGGGCAGAACATCTCCCCAGCTAGGGGGTTCTCAAGGGGTTCTCTGCCCCTGTAGTGGGGTTGGTGGCTCATACAGAGCCTCCGGCCATCCCAAAGCCAGCAGAGCACCAGGCCTGCGGACGGAGCCCTTCCCTGCCATCCACACCCCCTCTGCCCCCAACAGCGACCCCCTCTGCAGGAGGGGAGGTGGCGGGCACCCTGGCCTCCTGACTCCCCTCCCCCTGACCACCCCTGGACCCCACCCCCATGGGGCCCCCAGGGAGGGTCTCCAGGAACCGGGTGGGGACTGACCCCATATTTACGTACCGGTTTTGTAAAACCATCCCCACCATGCGCCATGGTGGGGGCTGAGCCAGAACAGAGCTCCAGGGATCCCCCAGGAACTGCGGGGGAGCTTTTGGGGGACCCCTCCCCACATGCATGCCCCCAACCCTCGCAGCCTTGGCTGCCAGGCCAGGACAGCTTCCCTTCTGCCCTTTCCTCCTCCCAAACCCAGATAAGCCTTCCCCACGTTGCAGACACCAGCCACATTGTTCCACCAGAAGGACGTGAGGCACCCTCGCACTCTGCGTCTGCGTCCCGGCTGCGGCCAGTCCTCCTGGTTAGAAATAACACCGCCGCCGCGGCCCCAGGCAGGCAGGCTCTCTGGGTTTCCCATTATTTCCCCTGGATAAACTCCTAGCAGTGGAACCATCAGGTCAGGACCATGGACGTTGTGTGTCTCTCACTACATCCTGTCAGTACAACAAATTTTGGATTAAATCTGGGGCCATCAAGGACCCTCTGCTGAGCCGTTTTCCGCTGGAACATCCCGTGGAGGGAAACCTCACTGTGTGGCCGTCCCCTCCCGCCCTCTGCGTCGCCGAACCCCAGGGGTGATGTTTCCGGCCCGTCAGGACCGCGCTCCTCAGGAAGTTACGCGGCTCGCTGGCGCGAGTGTCCACAGGCCGGCGGCTTCCAGCGTCCCAGCTGCCTCCTCCTGCAGCCCTGGAGGCCACGGCCCTCGGGGCGCTCGGGGACTCCTTCCTGCCACTTCTAGTGCCTGCGGCCCCACGTGTTACTCTGGGCCCCTCCCAGCTGCCCCTGTGTCCCCTCTTCTTAGAAGGACACCCAGTGATGGATACGGTGCCCTCCTGAGTCATCCAGAAGATTTCATCCCAAGATCCTTAGCTAATTGCTTCTGCAAAGATTGTATTTCCACAGAAGCTCCTGTTCTCAGGTTCCTGGTGGATGTGGATTTTGGGGGACACCTCAATGCATTGCTGTGGCTCACCCCATTTCAAATCATTCTCGCACGTGGAAACACCAAGGACCAGGTTTCCATATTGGGGCAATGATTCTGCAGCCCCACTGCCAGCACCTGGGCATCCTTTACGGGTGTCTTTCGAGGGGAACCCTCCTGCAGTGGCCATGGTCTGCGGTCACGGTCCGGCCACCAGACCCTAGGGTCAGTCAAGGTCAGGCCCTGCTGCCGACCCTGGGGCAACCTTGGGACTCAGTTTTCCGAGCACATGGCTCCAGCTGTGGTGGGTGCTCGGAGACCAGGTGGTAGGGGGCCCTGCGGAAGAACCCCTGAGGCAGGGTCGGGCCCCAGAGGGCCATCTGGGGCCATGGAGAGATGGGGTGGGACGTCGAGCTGGGCGGGGCATTGAGCCAAGCAGGGCGTCAAGAGGAACAGGCCTCGCAGCCAAAGCCGTGGGCTCCAGGCAAGTCACCCGGGCAGGGACCTGGAGGCCAGATTGTCTGCTCAGCAACATGGGGGTGGGTTTTGACTTCAGAAGCCACCACTTCCTTTCCTGCAGATTTTAAACATTTTGTGAAGCACTTTGGCCCAGCCCTTTCCTTTCTCACAGCGGCCCCCAGCGCCCCATGGATTTTCCTGTTTACTGCCCCCCAGAGTCTGCCCTTGACCTCAGCAGGGGCTAGTTCCCAAAAGAACGGTCAGATTCCATTTTCGGCCTCAGTCCGATGGGTCTCGGAGCTGCCGGGCTGGTGGGGTGGGGGTCCTGGCTGTGGCAGCTGGATCTGACCCCAGGCCCCAGGTCATGGCCCCTCTGCCCTTCCTTGGAAGCCCCCGCCCTGCTCCTCGCCCTGCCATCCCTCTGTCACTGTCTGTCCTGCAGGCAGCGGTCCCCAAACCTGCAGCTGTGGAGGAAGGGTCTGCTGTGGGACTGACACTCTGCCCGCGGCCCACCGAGCCTGACTCTTGGGGGACGAAACCCAGGTCTCTGGAGCCCCCAGGGGCCGGGCTCAGAGTGGGCCTCGGCAGCTGCTCGTGAAATCTCAATCTGAGTACGGCGTCTCCATACCTGGAGGTGCTGGAGAACTCCCTCCAATTCTGATAAACACATTTCCCAACAGCCAGTTTGATTTTGGGGCACGGTGGTGACACCCCAAACACCCAGGCTGTGGGGACGGGAGGGTGAGGTTGAAGAGGGGTCTCAGGGATTGTGGCCATCCAGGACAAGGGTCCCTTGAAATGATGTGAAAACTACAGTGTGGCGGCCTTGCCACGTGAATTACAAGGCCTGTGGCCCCAGCAGCACAGCCGGCCTGGCTGGAGTTGTCCAAACTGTTCATATTTACCAGCATTTTCACCTCAGGCCGTCTGTGCTGGTTTGTATATATTATGTCCCCCAGAAAAAGCCACACTCTTTAATGCAATCTTGTGGGGGCAGACATATTAGTGTTAATTAGGTTGGAACCTTCTGACTGTTTCCGTGGAGATGTGACCCACCCAGCTGTGAGTGACACCTTTGATTAGGTTGTGACCTCTTGATTGAATGTTTCCATGGAAATGTGGCCCCGCCCATTCAGGGTGGGTCTTGATTAGTTCACTGGGGTCCTATAAAAAAGAGCTCACAGAGGGACCTCAGAGCAACGGAGAGTGGCATTTTGAAGGGGAGCTGCAGCTAAGAGAGGACAAAACGCCCCAAGAGCAACACTTTGGAGAAAGCCATTTTGAAACGCAATCTGGGAGCAAGCGGACACCAGCCACGTGCCTTCCGAGCCAACAGGTTTTCCGGATGCCATTGGCCTATTTCCTGTTCTAGTTTGCTAATGCTGCCAGAATGCAAAACACCAGCAATGGATTGGCTTTATAAAAGGGAGTTTATTTGGTTACAAAGTACAGTCTTAAGGCCATAAAATATCCATCAACAAAGGGTTCCTTCACTGGAGAAAGGCCATTGGCATCTGGAAAACCTCTGTCAGCTGGGAAGGCACGTGGCTGGCGTCTGCTTGCTCCCAGGTTGCGTTTCAAAATGGCATTCTCCAGAATGTCTGCATCAGCTTCCAACGGCCGTCTTCAAAATGTGTGTCTCAGCTCCAGCTGGCTGTGAGCGCCTTCTGTCTGAGCTTATATAGTGCTCCTGTAAACTAATCAAGGCCCACGCTGAATGGGTGGGGCTACACCTCCATGGAAATTATCCAGCATTATCACCTACAGTTAGGTGGGCTAATACATCTGCCCCCACAAGATTGCATGAAAGGATATGGCTTTTTCTGGGGGACATAATATACATAACACGCAAACCAACACAGTACCCGACTGTTGATGCCTTACCTTGGACACTTTATGGCCTTAAGACTGTAACTGTGTAACCAAATAAACCCCCTTTATAAAAGCCAATCCATCTCTGGTGTTTAGCCAGCAGCAGTATTAGCAAACCTCTTACTTGATTCTCGCTCAAGCCCACGGAGAAAGCAGGGCAGGAAGGGGCACACCTGTTTTTCAGAGGAGAAAAGCAGAGCTCAGGAGACAGCACTTACCCCAGGCACCAAAGTTAGTGAGCGGCAGAACGAGGCCTCCTCCTGCTTCAGGGGTGGCAGCCCCCTGGGGACCACTTCCCATACCTGGGTCCCTCGTATCCCAGGAATGCGCTCCTCCTGCAGCCAAAGATCACGGGGCACAGCTGGGAGCAGCGGCAGCTCTGCTGGGTCAGGGCAGGAGGCTGGGGGCCTGGCCCCAGTGCGCCCTGTAAACAGCTGATGGAAGATCCCGTATGTGGCCCAGGAGCAGACGCCGCAGAGGAGACTGGCAGCCCCTTCCTCCTCCTGTGTGTGGGGTGCTACCTGCTCTCAGGGACCCCCTCACCGATGGGGCACCCCCACCTCCTGGTCCTGGGAAATAGGCAACAGCCCCTCCTTCGGTGACTTGCATCTGCTCATCCCCTGAACAACGGAGCTCAACTTGTCTGTGATCAATGTCAGCAACATGGAATTGTGGGGGGGTGCTGGTTTGTATATACATTGTCCCCCAGAAAAAGTCATATTTTTTGGTGTAGTCACATGGGATCAGATGCATTAGTGTTGATTAGGTTGGAACCTTTGGATTAGGTTGTCTCCATGGAGATGTGCCCCACCCAACTGTGGGTGATGACTCTGATTAGATCATTTCCATGGAGGTGTGGCCCCACCCATTCAGTGTGGGCCTTGATTACTTCACTAGAGCACCTTAAAAGCTCAGACAGAAGGAGCGAGCTTGCTGCAGCCAAAAGGGACACTTTAAGGATGGCCATTGGTAGCCGACACTGACATTTTGGAGAACGACATTTTGAAACACAACTGGGAGCAAGCAGACGCCAGCCACGTGCCTTCCCAGCTCACAGAGGTTTTCCAGACACCAATGGCCTTCCTCCAGTGAAGGCCTTACCTCTGACAGTTTATGGCCTTAAGACTGTAACTTTATAACCAAATAAACCGCCTTCATGAAAGCCGACCCATTTCTGGTGTTTTGTGAAAAGGCAGCACTGGCAAACCGGAAGAGGGGAGATGATTCTAAAGATCTGCAGACTGCCTGCGCCCCACCACCAACCCCAGCTGGAGCCGCATGCACGGGAAACAGGCCCACGGTTGTCCGGGGTCGGGTCAGCAGCTCCACCTTGACCCCAGGCTGTCTCTCCAATAAGGGCATGTCCAGGCCAGCTGCTCTCGGCACTTCTGAGGGAGGAGGGGCCTGGTGCGGGCCCCACGCTCAGCTCTGGGGCAGCCTGGATCCCTTCCTCAGTGGGCTCCCTCAGTGCGGAGCCAGGAGCCTGTGGGCCTCGAAGGCCCCCCAGGCCTGGGCCTGCAGCTGGAAGGGGAGAGCCCAGCAGCACCCCCATCGCTGGCCTCGGCAGGTCCAGTCCCCACCCCCAGGGGCCGCAGACTAACCCTGCTGGCTCCCATGTGGGCCCCCACTCAGGACAGGGCCTCCGCCATCCCTCTGGCCCGGCCCCTTCTGCCCCCCACGGGTCTTCCTGTGGCCTGACTGCAGCTGTCTGCAGGGGGGTCCGTGCCCCGTTCCACAGGCAGGAAAGTCCATGCAGGAGAGAGCAGCTGCCTGGGGAGGTGGCAGGCGGGAACCCAGCTCTGCAGCCCCGAAGCCAGACGCCCGCCCCTCCATGATCTCGGAAGAGAACCCAGAATAGGCTGTGCCCACCCGGGCTGGACCACCAAGGGTGGGGTCCTCATCCGATCCCTTCCTGGCCAGTTCCCAGCTCGGCTCCTCCGAGGTGGACAGGCTGAGGTCACCTGGAGCCCCCTCCCCCCCCACAGGAACACCTGCTCAGCCCTCGGAGGAAGATGGGAGGTGGGCAGCTCAGCACATGGAGAATCACGGGGAGTCGGGCATTTCCCAAGTGGAGCCACACCCTCTCCAAGACCACCGCACTGGCCTCTGAGTTGAAGACGTGGCACGGGGACGGTGGGGGCTCTGCAGACACGTGGCAGGAGGGGTGTGCCCAACTCCGGCCTAGGTGACCAGTGGTGCAGCCCCCAACCTGGCCACGGTGACCTGGGAGGGAGGCTGGACGTGGCGCCAAGGGCCCCCTCCGAGCCTGCGCAGGCGCCAGCCAGGGGCTTCTGCAGGCCGGCTTGGCAGCGGTGCAGAGGGAGGTGGCGGGTGGGCGGCAGGCGGGGGCTGCCAGGAGGGCTCACTTGCTATTTGGCAGCCAGGCCTCCCCCAGCCCCAGCCGGTCATGGTCGGTCCAGGAAGCTGGTCACTCACAGACCAGCTCGCCCCAGCCGGGGGGCATCTGGAGGTTTGGCAGGGGACCCCGGCCTGGGTTCCCATCCTGCCTTGGCCCCCAACTCCCTGCACAGCCTGGAGCACTGTCTTCCCCCTCGAGCCTCGGTTTGCCCACAGTCTTGCATGGCTAGATGGCCTTGTCTGGCCCCTGTGTGGCTGCTGTGAGGATAAAAGGTGAATGCTTGGCTGCTTTGCAAGCAATAAAGCCCGGAAGGAGAAATGGGATTCTTTTATTATTATTTTTAATGTAATTTTATTGAGATATACTCACACACCGTACAATCCATCCGAAGTCTACAATCAGTGGTTCACAGTATCATCATGTAGCTGTGCATTCATCGCCACAATCAATTTTAGACCATTTTCATTACTTCAAAATAAAGAAAATATAATAAAAATTAAAAAGAATACCCAAACCATCCCATATCCTTTATACCCCCTATTATTTATATACATTTTTGTCATTATTTTATTACTCATCTGCTCATACACTGGATAAAGGGAGTGTCAGTCACCAGGTTTTCACGGTCACATGGTCACAGCTATACAGTTATACAATTACCATCAAGCATCAGGGCTACTGGGTTACCGTTCAACAGATTGAGGTATTTCCTTCTAGCTATTCTAACACACTAGAAACGAAAAAGGAATATCCATATAATGCATAAGAATAACCTCCAGATTGACTTCTCACCCCTATTTGAGATCTCTCAACCACTGATGCTTTATTTTGAGATTCTTAAGAACATCTTCAGGTATGGCTGGATCCAGCAGTCCCAGAGATGCCGTCCAGACATCGCTGCTGTCCATATCTGGACTCCTTACCTCGGTGGGGTCCTACTCACAGCTCGGCAACAATGGACTGTGCCCCCCACCCCACCCTGCTCCCCCAGTTCAGCAACTCCCGTGGAAGATAGGCTGCCAAGCCCCAGTCCTCACTGTCCTGGTGAGCCCGGGACACATGCACCCCCCTGAACTGGAAATCCAACCACATGGCAGATGCTGGGGGAGCAGAATGTTTTGTTGGACACAGCCAGGGTGGACTATGGCCCTGGAGGGGTGACCCCTGCTCCCTCTGCTCCCAGGCACCCCAGGACTCCTCAGGGCGAAGCTCTCTCAGTAGTCTGTTCCTGGGATGCAAGACTGCCTCAGAGAAGCCGGAGCACAGGCACTGGAGGTCTGGGGAAGGGTGGAGGGGTTCTGGGCTGTGGGCCATGGGGTTCCCTCCAGCTCTGCGAGCCCACCCTGCCACAGAAGCCACTTGTCTAGGCAGCTCCAGGTAGTCACGGAGTCTCCGATAGGCTCCAAACGCTGTCCAAAGAAAATGACGCTGCTTTCCTTGTGCTGACCACCAAGTCCTGGCCATGGCCACCTCCAACATAGAGGGGTCCCTGACTGCCAGGCCAGAGGATGTCATAAGAGACGCAAGTCCTTTGGAACAGAGCGCACCTTGTCTTGGCTTCATGTTCCATCTTGGCTCCACCGCATGCATGTGTCACAGGGGGCTCCCTGCCCACCCACACAAGGTGACCTGAGGCTCCAGGGGCACAGGGGCTGGAGTGAGCACGCTGCCCACCACTGGAGGGTCTGGACAAGGACAGGATGCTGCAGGCGTCAGCCCACCCCTCCTGCCGGAGAGCTGACCGCAGGGTGGGAGATGGGAGAGCCACCTGTGGGCTGCTTCTGCTCAGATGTGCCCACATTTGTGTCCATTCATTCATCCATGGGCTGTGCGTCCATAGTGAGCAGACACTGCTGATTCCATGGCCTTGGGAGCGGGTCCCGCTCCAGTGGGAAAAAAGGGCGCTGAGTGGAGAATTACGAAGATAACTGTACACTCCGTATACACTCCAGCCCCAGTGGAGGGCCCAGCAGTGGGGTGAGAAGGTGGTGTGGGAGGCTTCCCAGAGGGACCTGTGAGCTGGACTCCCCACCAACACCCTCTACCCCCCGAAGCAGATATCCCACGTCGTGGGGGGCATCCCCCTGCCACAGGGGTTTCGTAAAGTCCAGGAGAAAAGTGATGCCCCAGTTTCATTTAAGGCAAGGCACACCCTGCTTTAGGATTGTAGGCAATTTTAACTTTCTTCTCTCTACTTGTTCTGTTAGAACTTCTATAATAAAAATAATAAAAGCCATTTTCAGTCATGCAAAACAAGAAACATAAATATGTTTCTGTAAACTGGCCTTGAAGTTAAAAATAAAAGAAAAAAAGGTGCTCCCCACAGAGTGGGCAGAAAAGCGAAGGCGGGGGTGGGGGGGCAGGTCTCCCAGAGCCCCCGAAGGCAAGTGTGGCCCCAGCCTGGGGCTCCATGCCCCAGTTTCCCCACTTGGGGAGCTAGGGGCCCGCCCCTGGCTTGGTTGAGACGAGGAGGGCAGTCCGATCCGAAGACTGTGTTCCAGGTGGTTCTCTCTG
Organism: Bradypus variegatus; assembly: GCA_004027775.1. Lineage (NCBI taxonomy): Eukaryota > Metazoa > Chordata > Mammalia > Pilosa > Bradypodidae > Bradypus > Bradypus variegatus. The sequence goes on along the minus strand of PVKY010003207.1, from coordinate 12,910 downwards.
CTTCTCCCCCCTCCTCCCCCAGCTGTTCTTTTCCTCCCGTGACCCCCACCTTTTGACCTGGTGTCCCCAGGATGACCAGCCTTCCCACCACCGTGGGATCTGAGTAGAGGGTCCCCACTGGGGGTGGGGGGAGCTGTTTCCTGGGCTCCGGGCTCCAAGGCGACAGGGCCTCCTGCCAGAGGTGGGGGGCAGGAAGCCTGCCCTGCTGGAGGCAGCACCAGCTGAGACTGGAAGCCCCGTCTCCCATCAGACTTTCCTTCTTTGGGAAGCCTCTTGGGGACCCAGAGCATGTTTGTCTGTCTCAGGCTGTGTCTGTCTGTTTTGTGCCATGGTCTGTGTCCCACAGGCAGCAGGGGCTGGATCAGGGATAGAATTGGGCACGACAGCGCCAGGCTGGGAGACGGGAGCCCAGCTCCGTGGGCAGCTGATCAGAGCTCAGGCCTGTCCCGTGGGATCCTGGGGTCCTCGCTGCGGGGACAGGTACCCTGCCATCATGTCATCCTCCTGGCCTGCCACTCAAGCCCTCCCCTGGCGGGCCACCCCTTCCACCTGGCAGCTTTGTGATTACGACCCCAAGGCCTCCCAGAAGCCATGTACACTAAGGACCACCATGGGCCCCACGAGAAGGGGTCTGGGGAAGAAGTGGGTCACCCAAGGCCCGCAACTGTGGGCAAGGAGCTGGGGTTCACCAGGCTGGGCAGCCCTGTCCCCTCGAGCCCAAGCCCTCCATGGGCTGCAACACCCCACCCTCTGGTAGGAGAAGAGGAGGCACCCACCCAACCTGGTTGTCTGCGGGGTGACTCGGGCGGCTGCCTTTCCAGGGGATTTGCAAATCTCAGTACACATCTCACCTTCAGCCCCAACATTTCCCACTTTCGGGCCAGGAAACGAGGTGCAGCAAGAGCAGGTTGTGGGGCTGGGAGGGGCCGGGCGGGGTCTGAGGGAGCCCTGGTGGCCGAGACATTCGTCCTTGGAGGAACTCGCGGTCCCCTGCCTGCCCCCTTTCCCTTGCCCACTGATGGCCGTGTGGTGTCCCCCAGAAGGTGCCTGGGGTGCCAACGCCCAAGGAGGAGCCGGCAGGCCCATGGGAGGCTCTCAGCAGCCAGGCCCTCGTCTTTCCGAGCTCAAGTTCACCTTAGTGATGTGGGACTGTGGTGTTTCACACCTAATTCATAAATTTAGGATCAAGCTACCAACTTTGTCTTTAACCAAAATAAGTCATGGTGAAGGGCAAACTCAATGAATCTTATCACTAAATGCAATTAAATTGGGAAAAAAAAGGGTTGGGGGTTTAATTGGGTCCCCCAAAAGCTATGTTCAAGCCCTGACCTCCAGCCTGTGTCTTATCTGGAAATAGAGTCTTGGAAGATGTGACTGTTTAGGGTGCGGCCACACTGGTGCAGGGTGGCCTGATCTGACAGGACAGGGGCTGTTACATGAAGGGGGGCACACACGGAGGGGTGACTGTGGGAAGACGGAGGCAGCGATCGGAGCAGTGCAGCCGAGGCCTGGAGCTACCAGGGACCGCCAGGGGCCGGAGGAGCCGGGAAGGAGCCCCCTGCCCCCACTGTGAGGTCGGGCTTTGGGCCTCTGGGACCCGAGACCCGGGGTTTGGTTGTTTCTAGCCACCCAGTTTGCGGTGCTGGGTTTTGGCAGTGCCCAGGAAGTGGGGTGGTAAGCCAGGGAGAGACACCAGCCTTGGGGACCACGGGCAGTCTCGCCTGGGCTTCCGAGGGCTCTGGCTCATGAAGGTTCCAGAAACCCAACATCTTCCCTCACTCTGTAGAAAAAGGAAGCACGGCTGCCCTGGAAGCCCTGCCCCCGCCCCCACCCACAGCAGGGGAAGGAAGCACAATCTCAGACAGGCCGGAGTACTCCGGGCCCCTGCGGATCAAGGGAACTTGAGCTGACCCTTATTTCATTTCCACTTTTACAGCCAGCTCAGGATGTTGTAACTAAAATCCGTCCCTTTGGGCTGGTCAGGCTGCTCTGGGGGAAGGGTGGGGATCAGTGGGTTTGGAGCAAGAAAATCTGGATGTGCCCCGTAGGAAGGTGCAGTTTTGCCGTCGCATTCTGTGAGTTTTCTAGAAAGCCTCTAGTCCTGCCTCGGCCACAGGATCGGCTCGATCAGGGCTCCGTGTTTGGGGCCTGTCTTGGCAGAGCAAATTAAAGTTCCAGCGTCTCCACGTTTCGGCAGAGTGTTTGCCTGACGACGGGCAGCCTGGCATTTCGTCTGCCCCCTCTGAAGCCTGGAGGGGTGCCTGGCACTGTGGACGCAGAATGAGGGGTCCTCCGGCCACTGGGGAGGCCCAGGCATCGCCAGAGAACATGCGAAGCCCACTTTATAATTTAACCGACACAAACGCATCTCGTTAGGTCGTTCCGTCTAAAGAGGCCGGTTGCCCCACACACCAGGCTCCCCCGCCAGGCCTCACGTGGACAGGCTCCCACCCTTCCAGAAGCTCACCTCCTGCTGCCCCCGCCACTGGCCCCCTCCCCAACGCCAATCCCCGCGACAGCCTTTTGCAAAGCGTGTGAAATTTAAAACCCATCTTTCTTTGCACGTAAATACCATTTCCCCATGAGCAGGAAGCGACAAGCCAGAAATCCTCTTCTGAGGGTGTAGCAGAGCCCAGGTGAGGGTGGACACAGGTGGTTGGCCCTGACTTCTCCTCTGATTCTAGCCGGGGCTGTGGGGAACATGGAACGGAAAGTCCCTGGATGGGGCCGGCCAAGTAAAAGCCCCCAGAGAGGATGAGCTGTTACCAGCTCGCTGTGGCCTCCGTGGTCCTGTGGAAGCAGACAGGCAGGGCAAAGCCAACAGCATGCACCCCGCAGTTCCTTCTGGAACATTCTTTCCAGATACCCACATGACTTGCTCCCTCACTTCCTTCAGTGACTGCTCAAGGGTCACCTCCCGAGTGACCCACTAAATGGCCCCTGCCCTCTGCTCCCTACCTCTCTCCCCCCCTCAGTGGATGCACGTGCCCGTTCATGTTGCCTGACTTCCTCCCTCCATGAGTGCACAAGCTCCACCATGTCCTGGCAAGACAGCTGCTCGGTGCATCCACTCTGTGTTGATGGATGATCGCCGGGCCCCCCGACCCCGGGGCACCCCTGCTCCCTTCACCACACAAACCCTCTGGTAGCTGCGCTTTGTGCTGCTCCATTGTCCCCAGCTGGGTCCAGGGCTGGGGCCCGTGTCCAGGCTCCTTGGACCGGAGAGCCCCAGGTCTGTAAGCCAATGCCCTGGCCCATCGCAGGGTCCACACACGCTGACCAGCAGACGCCCTGCAGAGCCCTCCGTGCCCCTGCCTGCCTCAGCCAGGTGTCCTGGGGCCAGCGCTCTGCAGCAGCCACAGCCAGCCCCTTGGGGGAACCAGGGCCTCTCTGCAGGCCCCACCCAGCCCCCAGCCCCCCAGAGCTGCCCAGAGCTCCCAGACCGTGGGGGGTGGGCATGAGAGTCTCAAGTGGACAGCACCTGCTTTGCTTCAAGTTTCTTCTCTTGAATTCACTGCAGGGCTCCCTGCTCTAAGGACCTGACACCATCACCAGCTGGGGGGGAGGAGGACGTCCCCTCCACCGTGAGGAGAAGGCAGATTTGTCCCACTGGCCCCACTCCTGCCCCTGCCTGCGGGATCCCCAGGGGCTTGCCAGCTTGCCCAAGGTCACCAGGGGGCGGGTGGCAGAGGGGACACAGCTTCCCTTGGGGGCCTGGGTCTGGAGCCCCCACCCCACCCAAGTACACAGTTGCCCTGTCACCCCTGCCTGGCCCCTGCTCTCCTCCTGTGGGTGGGAGGCAAAGAGCAATAAAAGCAACGAGCTCCAAGGGGCCTCCAGAGCCCTGCCCTCTGGGCTCCGTGGGGCACCTTCAAATATTGAATGAGGCCCCAAAATGAGGCGCCCGCCCCTCACCATCCCCTCCATCCATACCCAGGGCAGGCACAGCTCTGAATGTGGATCCTGTGTGGGGTCCCCCGGCGAGCACTGCACCCTGGAGTGCAGGGGTGGGGGGGCCTGGGGTTCCTACTTCCACCAGCCCAGCCGGGTCCCCTCGGCCTCCCTCCTTGGCGCGGGGAGTCCCCGGGAGCCTGCAGCCCACCCCTGCTCCAGCCTGCCGGCCTTCACATTCCTGCAACATCTTTCTCCTCCTCTGCACCTGAGCAGCAGTGGGTGATTATTTTGTGCAAAGACCCTCGAGTGGCCCGAGCACCCTTCAGACTGGGGCCAGGAGGGCGGCTGGGAATCCACTGTCCAGCCAGGGACTCCCACGGCCACACTAAAGACCAGGACTGTTCGTGCTGATTTTTGAAAATTATTGCGGCAAATGTTTACCGGTGACGATAGGGAGATTGGCGAGACCGGTCAAGAAGAGGACCAGAGAGCGAGATGACAAAGCTCCCCCATTCCTGGGCCCCAGAAGCTGCGGCCGCCTTCACCATCAACTGGCATTTGCCACCAAAGTGCCTGTTTTTATTCAAATGGCCCAGAGCAAGTCTCTGACTAAACCAACATTCCCACGCCAACACTCGGCAGCACCTCTGGTTTTTGGCAAATCTTTTCCTTAGCTGTCAAGGCAAAAATATACAAGAATTCTGGTCTTACTGAAGAATTGATGGGGTTTTTTTTTTCCTCTCTTTCCCCCTGGAGACATGAAAATAACTCACAGATGTACTGCATCTGCTGAGCTTGTGCTCCGTTTCCTTCGAGAAGGCGATTTCCCCCTGTGCCCTGTAACCCGGGGCCGGGGCGCAGACCCATTTTCTCTCTACCAGGGGCCATGGGGGGCACGCAGTGGGGCGGCGGACGGTCTGGACACTTTGAGATGTGGCTGGAGCGAACGAGACACTCTCCCGATGGCTCAGGGCCCCCCGGGGGCAGAGAGTGGAGGCCAAGGGCGGCCGAGGGCCCCCACCTTGGGGACCTGGGGCTGCTAGGGCAGGGGCCCCTGCTCTGGGGAGCCAGGTCCTCCTGGTGAAAATGAAACGGGACTTTTTTTTTTTTAAAAAAAAGAGCTTTCTGGCTATTTTTACTTCTGGAAAGAAGCAGGGGAGGAGAAGAGGAGGGAGGCTTGGCGGTGACTCAGCCCCGGGGACGCTCAGTTGGGCCCAGCCCAAGGGGCGGGGCTGGGCGGTTTCGTCCCCCGGGGCCCTTTCTTTTTGGAGAAAGTTCTGAGCAGTGGAGTGGCAGGCACAAGGAGGAAGGGAGGAAGCGCCCCAGAACCTCCTCCCGGACACCCCGGTGCCTGGGCAAGGAGGGCCATCCAGTGGGACCCCCAAACCCCACTCAGGGCCCAGTGTCCTTGTCCACAAAACGGGCACAGTCCCAGCCCTTGTCCCCTCAGCCAGCCCCTGCCTGGGGGCACAGACCCTGAGCTCAGAGAGCCTCCTCCCCCTGACCCCCCTGGGACCCCCGGCTAGCCTGGCTCCTCTGTGGCCACCCATCCCCTTGGGGCGCCCAGGAAGCTGTCGATGTGGGGGATGGACCCCAAGTGGCCCCAACTGCAAGCCCAGCTCAGCCCAGGTTCTGCGGCCAGTAGGGGAACAGGGTGTGGGGGGGCTGGGCAGGTCTGAGTGGGGCTTCTCCCTCTCAGGGCTCGGGAGACCCCAGGCCCAGGGCAGCGGCCATCTGCTCTGACCCCCTGCTGGGGTCTGTGCTCTGAGGGTCCACCTGGGAACCGGTGGGCGGCCTTGGCCCCGGGCTGTGGGGAAAGCACCAGTGGCCGGACCTCCCTGTGCAGCAGCCCTCTCCTGGGATGGAAGGTTCCAGGCCAACCCCAGGGGCTGCCTGGCCGCACGCAGAACCCAGCACCAGAGGAGCCCTGTTGGCTCACCCGCTGGGGAGGCCGGGCACCGGGAGGGGGACTTGCCTGGGCAACACACCCCACAGCTGCCTGCACAGAGGGAGCCGGGCCGTCTCCAGGCTCCCCACCACAGCCAGGAGCCCTTAGAGGGCAGGGGACGTCGGCTGGAGGGCTGGCTTGGGGATACCTGGGACTCTGCACCCCGTGGCCTTTCCGTCCAGTCATGGACAATAAGCATAGCTTCTGGAAGCATCCATGGGTGGGTGCTGGGGACCCAGACTGTCCCCATCTTCAGGGGACACACCCCCCCAGAACAAACAAGCTGTAGCCATGCCATGTGAAGGGAGCTGGAGTGGGGAGGCCCAAGGAGGTAGGGGACCTCGGGGCTTGGGGATGGGTTCCCGGAGGAGATGAAGGCTGAGGAGTCAGGCAGGGACAAATAGGCAGTCATTCCAGGCGGAGGGTGCCAGGCTTGGAGGCCAGAGAGCAGGGACAGACAGACTTCAGCCGGCTCAGGCACCTGCCCCTCTTCCCAGCACCTGCGGGGCCCAGCTGGCCGGACCCAGGAGCAGGGGCGGGGTGGGCACCTGGGCAAGAGAGGGGCTGGCATCTGCATAGGACATGGGGAGTGCACAGGGAAGCAAAATCGAGACCACAGCCTAACCCCTCTCCATTCTCCGAGGTCGGGAGAAACTCTCCAAGCCTGATCCCCACTGGTAGGAACCCACCCTCAGGAAACAGCCGCGGGGAGCTGCCAACACCCACCAGCATGCCCTCCTGGCCACGGTGACACAAGTGTCACAGCCCAGGGCCAGCACAGGGGCCTGGGTGCCACGTCCTGGCCCGTCCGTCTGCAGCAATGCCCCACGGCCCCCGAAGCCACGTTCTAGAAAGACGGACAAAACTTGGGGAAATGCTTGAGGTTGTTTCTAAGTGGAAAAAGCCAGCCAGGCTTTCAGAAGTCACTTGACAGATGGGGAAACTGAGGCCCGGGGGGCATGTGTGCCCATGTTGGGCTGGTGGGACCCAGGATAGAGGCCATTGCTCTGGCTCCAAGTCTCCAGCTTTGCAAACTGCTCAGGGAATCTTCTACCATCAACTTGAAAAGACAGGCAACGCTGACCCCTTGGTGTCCTGGAATCACCCCACATGCTCGCGCCCGGCATCCACCCTCAGGTCAGGCCAGACCCCTGGGCCTAAATCCAACCTGCTGCCCCCCACACTGGGCCAGCACATGAGCCTGAGGTCGGGCTCCCCAGCGCCGTCACCCATGCACACAGCCCACCACAGCCTTTGGGGGGCCTGTGCCTGGGCGGCCAGACACCCTGGGACAGCTTCCTCGCCTGCAAAAGAAACAGGGAGCCTCATGGTGCCTTCCTCCTGGGGCTGCACCAGAAGCTCCTAGTGAAATTGCTGCAGGAACCAAAGAGGCCGCCCCCTGCGGTTCTCAGCCCCGGCTGCACCCCAGAATCTCCTGGCGGGCTTCTGACAGCCCTGACTCCCCCTCCCCTCACAAACCAGGTCACTCTGGCTGGAGCCGGCTAGGCCTGTGCTAAGATTGCTGGGGTGAGCAAAACACGCGGCCAGGGGCCCCCGTGCCTCACTGTTTGGGCTGAGTATACAGCAGGTGCTCCATAAATGCCGGAAACTGGGACCGGGCCCCTCTTTCTTTACCTAGGGATATATTCAGACCCTAGAAGCGCTTGCTGCGGCCCTATGGATCGTGTGGGGGCAGGGGAGTAGCTTTGGGGGGCAGGAATGGGTCAAGGTCAGCACAGCCTTCCCAGACCACCCCAAGACCAGCCCCATATCTCTGGGGCCTGGAGAAGAGCACAGCTGCCGGACGCCCCGGGCCTCCCTCTGCAAACCAGGCACCAAAGGGTCAGCGTTACTCTCTGGTTCCAGATTCCGCGGCCATTCGGGGGCCTGTCCCTGGGAACCTTGTCCCAGCTCTCCAGAGGCTGCCTCGGGAGTCCCCATTTAGCTTCCTATTGACCCACCTCACCCTCCCACTGGGTTCCGCAGTGGCCAAGCTGCACTGCCTTAGCCCCCCAAAGCTGGCTCCCCAGGACTGCCCCCAGGCGGCCCGCCCCATTGGGGAAGGTCCCAGGCTGTCCTGCCCTTCCCCCTGCTTGGTCAGGACCTCCATGCCCCACCCCACCCCACCCCCCAAAGCCCTGGTAGGTAAAGGAGGGTGGGGGAGGCCAGAATTCTCCAGCCCAATTTGTGAATGAAAAAGCTTCGCACCCACTTGCCAGAAGCCAGGCCCACCCCCTTCCCAGGCCCAGAGGTGGGGGGAAGGGAGGGGAGGGGAGCCCCACCTGCCCCTGCCCCCATCCTCCACCCGTTCCAGGCACTTTCCTGGGGTGCCCTCCCCCCTAGCCATCCCACAGGGCACGGACCCCTGGCAGCCAAGAGACCTGTGAGCTCAGGTTTATTCCTGGAATGAATAAATAGGGTGAGCGTGAGTGTCTGAAGGTGAGGCTGAGTGAGGGGCTGTGGGTACAGCTGGGACCAGAGTGGAGAGGGACTCCCGGTCCAGTGCTCCCCCTGCCCCCAGCCCTGGCCGGGTCTCAGAGGGCAGAGAATTCTTCACAGCCAGGGCTGGAGGAGCTCTGACCTGTGGCCTGGGACTCAGATGAAGGGCACACAGGAGTGGTGCCGGAAAAGGGGGCCGGAGCCCTAGCAGCAGAGGGGGTGAGACGTGGTGCCCAGAGTTCCGAGTCTGTGAATGGGAGGTGGGGGGCAGGGGAGGGGTCTGTGCAGCCCTACTCTTCCTTCTAGGGGAAAATCTGCTCCTTAGATATAAACATCTCAGCTGCCTCCAGGCACCTCCTCCCTGGGCACTGCCCCCAAGAAGTTACCCCGCCAGCACGGGCAGCGCCTGGGGGGAGGAAGAGAGGGACGCTGCCCACAGCAGCTGCCGGGGCCTGGGGTGGCTGCCGGGAGTGCTCCGGTCAGGGGGCAGCTGCCACCACTGTCCGGCAACAGGTGTGCCAAGAAAGGCCGGGAGGGGTGCTGGTCCCAGCAGCCGTGAAACGGGCACCACCAGGCACCTCCCCAGCAAGGGCCGCTGCCTCCGGAAGCCTCCAGGATTTCTGCGGTCGGGGGGGCCTCCAGTGCGTGCTCGGCCTGCCAGCCCCCTCCCGGCCTCTAGCCTCAGCGGCCTTAGCCAAGACCAGGGCTGGGTTGGTGCGCCCCAGGCCACTGCACTCACCCCCCCCCACAGTCGTGATGGGGGGTGAGGGGTGGGTGGCTGCCCGGCCCTGGCGCGGGTCCTTGAACTTCGGTTGTGCAGGGACCAGGCAGGCACTGTGGGCGCCTAGCGCTCAGGCGGGCTTGGCACAGGATGCCCGAGCAGAAAAGAAACCACCCGGAAGGAGCTCGGGGGAGGGGCCGAGACGGCGCTGGCGCTGGCGGCCGGCCGGCCCGGCCTCGCGGGCTTTCCGGGGCCACCTTAGACGGGCGGTGCCGGGGCCAGGGTGAGGACAGTGACCAAGGAGCATTGACACCAGCAGGCTCCCGCCTGGGCGAGCGGATGCGCTCTCCGCCCCGAGAGGCGGTGGCCCCGGTCTGTTCCCTCGGGACGCCCCGAATCCCCACCCCAGTGGCCCAGGACATGGCGCCACTGCCCTCAGGGTCAAGCCGACCAGGACGTCTGGTCTCGGTCCCCGATCCCTGGGGGTTTAAAAGCCGCTGCCTCGGGGCACCCGGGAAATGAGCCACGCGGTCCGGGCGCCACCAGGGCAGCCGCGGGCGCCACTCCTCCCCGGGCCCAGTCCCGGGATCTCCCAAACTTGGCCTCGGCCGCTCCTCCCCGAGTCCCGGGCCCAGCGCCCCTCCGGACGCGGCCCCCACGCCTCCCCTGCTATTAAGATGCAAATTTTTCGATTGTCGCCGAGCGCGGCGGCCACCAGAGCGGATCCTTCCGCGGCCCGGGCCCAAACTTTGGGACTCGGAAAACTTTCGAACAAGAAGTAGTCCCAGGGCCGGCCCGGACCGCCCTCCGGCCACCCCGATGCAACCCAGGGGACCCTAGCTCCCCCCGACGTGTCCAGCCCGAGTGGGCGCGCGGTTGCCCGGGGGCGCGAGGGGCGCCGGCGCGGAGGGATCGGCGGGGCGGGGCCGGGGCGGGGCGCGCGGCGGGGGCGGGGCGCACGGTCGCCCTGCGCCTCACTAGCGCCTGGGCCGCGGGAGGGAGCGCAGGGCCGCGGGCGCGGGGCGCGGGCGAGCGGAGGGACGGGCCGAGAGCCGAGCCGGTAGCTGGGAGGCCGCGGGAGTGCAGCGCGCCCGCCGGTCGGGAAGGACAGGAGAGGAGGAGCCGCCCGAGGGACCCTGCGGAGCGCGAGTGCGCCCCAGCCCGGCCAACCCCGCTCAGGAGGCCGCCCCGGGCGCAGCGGGCAGCCAGCGGGCAGGTATGCCGCCCCTGGCGCCGCTGCTCTGCCTGGCGCTGCTGCCCGCACTCACCGCACGAGGTAGGCGTCCGCGCCGCGGGGCCCCGCAACTTCTCGCGCCCTTGGCAAACTTTGGCGGCGCCCCGAATGCGCGCTTCGGGGTGGGGAGGGGTCACCGGTCAGCCCGAGGCAGTGGGGTAACCGGGAGGGCTGTGTGGGGGGGTGTCGAGAGTCCTGGGCCCGGGAGAAGGGCGAACATTCATTCCTCCCCTCCCGCTCCGATGGGACCCTCGCTCTCCGGCGGGGAGGCCGCTCCTGGAGCCGGCCTTGGAACCGGGTTTGGAGCCGGCTTTGAAGCCGGGTGTGGCCGGCGTGGGGCCCGGGCCCCTCTGGTCGCGTCCTTCACCAGCCGCGCGTGGGGCTCGTAGCCGGGGCGGGCGTGCTGCCTACGAGTTTTCGGTTTGAATCGAGTCGGGTTTGGTTTCCTGTTGCTTCTCGGGGCCATTTATCTTCTTCTTTCTCCACCTCCCGGCGCGGAGTGCGGGGTCCGGGGCGCCCGTCCACTCCGCGAATCCTCGCGGTCGCACTGGCTTCCTGACCATTTAGGAAAGTCGGCGCAGGGGAGGCGGGGTGGGCTCGCTCCCTGGGCTCCCACAGGCCCCCACACACCACGCCGATCGCCGCCACCCCCCCCCCCGGCCCTGCTCACAAACTTTTTTGGGGGAGGGGGAGGCGGGTGTGCGGGCCCCCTAGGACTGGCTTTGGCTTTGCTCTGTAGAGTTGAAGTTTGGGGATTTTGCGAGTGGGGGGCAATGGAGAGTGGGACGTGGGAGGGGGACAGTAACGCCTCCTCCGTTCACATCCGAGGGGATCTCCTGGGAATCTAGTGGTGATTAATTCCTCTCTTCCCTGAAAACCTGGAGGTGAGAGTTCTCTCCTTCCAGAAAGCAGAGTTCCAGGTCACTGTGGTGCCCAGTAGCGGGGCTCCACTTGTCCATTCCTGCTGAGATGGGGAGGGGGCTTCATTATCTGTCCCTTCCGAGAAATGGGGTTCTTTCCAAACGGGGCTGCTCACCCTCTCCCTGGGTGTGGCGGGGGCTGCCCCTGGAGGTGCCCGCCTGCTGGAGCAGGTATTGGGTGTCCGCGAAGGCGGGGCTGGTGGAGGGGGGCGGGTGCAGTCTCTGTGCCCCAGGAGGCGGCTGGCCCGACAATGAGCTGCTCTGATTCTGCGGCCAGGGCTTTGTTGGCGGGCGGGGCTCCGCAGCTGTCGCATTTTCCCACGAGCGGGGAGCCGAGTGTGGCCATCCCCTGGCCAGCCGCCCCCCTCGCCAGCATGTTTGAACAGCGAGCCAATGGTGGTGGCTGAGAGGGGGCCCCAGCCCTGAGCTGGCGGGGCTCCCTGATGAAGAAGGGGGCGGGGGCGCCCCTTCCACCTGCCAACCTGGCCCCCTTCCCCAGTTCCCACTACGGCACATCGGGAAGAATGCTGAAGCCGTCGGATTTCATGTGGGGGGCTCCCAACGTCCCCTGCCCCCGGCCACCCCCTGCCACCCAGCACGGAGCCTCTGAAGCGAGGGGCCGACTCTGCCCCCTGACCCAGAGTATCGGGGTGGGTCATGGGTCTCCGGAGGGGGGAAGCCCGGGGAGGGGGGCCCAGGACCGGCCATGCTGACCCCCGCTTTCCCCCCTCAGGCCTGCGATGTTCCCAGCCCGGCGAGCCCTGCCTGAATGGTGGCAAGTGTGAAGTGTTTGCCAACGGCACGGAGGCCTGTGTGTGAGTATGCAGCGTGCGCCCGCCCGGGGACCGGCTTTGTGGGAGCGGGAGCCCTTGCCCGCCGCGGCGGCCGGGACAGAACACTGGCCCATTGTCTTGCGGAGATGGCCCAGAAGGCTGGGCGTGGTCACGTGCTGACTTTTATTGGACAAAGTCTGGCAATTACTTAATCGCCAGCAATTATGCTGCATGGGGAGCGGGAGCGGGAGCAGGTCTGGATGCCGGGGTTGCAGCGCTGCCTCTGCCGGGGCTCGAGGTGGGAATCCCCGGCACCCTGTGTCTTCCTAAAGTCTCTGAGCAACAGTGCACTTGCCGAGGGCTCAGACCCTTTATGGAGAGGTGCAGCCCCGGCTACCCCCTACCTGGCGAGCCCTCCTCTGGGCAGGTGAGCGCCCCCCCCGGGACATGTGAACCTCTCAGCAGGAAGTTGTCTATTTCAAAATAAAACTCCATGTTCTGGGCTGTCTACCTTCCCTTGCTTAAGCCTTTCTGGCCTCGGTGAGGCTGGGGAGAGGAATCCGCTGGGGTCCCCTGTGTGGCCTCCCTGTCTCCCGGGGCCGCCGGAAGTCTGCTTTCCCCCTGACCACCTCCCGAATGCCGGGTCCAGGCAGCTCCCCCCAGCCTCGCTGTCCTGGGCTGTGAAATGGGCACGGGGACAGGGAGCCCGCCGTCCCTTGCGGGCCCTGGGAGGAAATCCGCTTGGAGCCGAGCTGCCTCGGCACAGCGCCCGCTGCAGGCCAGTGCCCTTCAACTTGACTTCTTCTCGACGGGAAGGGCGAGGAGCCTGGTGGCCGTAGACCAAGGTCCCTCCCTCCTCCCCCCAAGGCTCTCGGCCGAGGCAGCCGTCCTTGCTCCAACCGTCGAGGGCCCCTTCCCCGGACAGCCCCCCACTTGGGCTCTGGCCCTGCCCATTGGCACCAACCGCCCCCCACGGCCCCC
>PVKY010003206.1:0-22470 GCA_004027775.1 Bradypus variegatus | reverse complement strand
GGGTGTGGGCAGCCTGTGCTGCAGCCTGGGGGAGCCCCGAGGTCCCATTTTCACAGGTGCAGGCCATCCCCCCAGGGACCACCTGTATGGTGCTCACAGAGGCTCCTGCTGTCCTCTGCCGCCCCATGGGTTTGGGGAATATGCAGAAGGGCCCAGAGTTGCCCTTCCCTATAAGAGTCTGGGTCCCAGGCTGGCAGCCACCTCCCTGGAATGTTCCGGAGATGCTCCTGCCTGGGGTGGTCTGAGAAGAGGCCCTGCAGCAGCCATCTGCCTTCCAGGAGGGACAGACGGGGACCAAGCAGGCGGCCGAGGTGCCTTCCGGGGGAGAGTGGTGGCCTGGTCGAGGTCCCTGGTGGGCAGTGTCTGCTCCGAAGCTCCGGAGCTTTCCAGAAAGGAGGCAGCAGGGATGGTGAGCTGAGAGTAAGAATTGAAGACAGAGAATGCAGAACAAAGCTACATTGTCCTCTAGGACCTGTCTTGGAAAGGCAGACACAAAAACTGGGTACGTTTTAGGAAAGAATGAGAGTTTTGAACGTGTCCAAGGCAGAGAAGATGGTTACTAGGGTCGGCCAGCGTGTGAGCAAGCTGCGTCTTCCTCAGCGGTGCTGAGACCCGTCCCTGGTTACAGATGCGGCCAGGGGCCCAGAGCTCAGAGGATGCCCGCAGTCGCCCTGGCCAGGGGCAAGCCAGGCTCAGAGCTCAGACACCTGACCACACCCTGTGCTTTAGGCAGCTCCATGAGACAGCCTCTGATAACAAGTTCCGTTTCCCGGCCAGAGTCGTGGGAGAGATCAGGGGTCAGCCCCACGGCTGCTGCCCTTGCAGTGGTCACCTCTATCCTCAAGGCAGGGCAGGCAGGGGAGAGCCACGAGTACCCACTGCCCTGAGTGTCCACTGTCCCCGAGTGCCCACTGCCCTGAGTGTCCACTGCCCTGTGTCCACTGCCCCCGAGTACTCACCGCTCCGAGTGCCCATCATCCCGAGTACCTACCGCCCCCGAGTGCCCACCGCCTGCAAGTGCTCACCACCCCCGAGTGCCCACTGTCCCCGAGTGCCCACTGCCCCATGGCTGCCAGAAGCCGCCTTCCTGCACAGCCCTCAGGCAAGAAAGGGAAAGCCAGGGCTCCGGGGCGTGAGCCACCCGCCCAGTCTCCCCTATGGGCTGAGGTCGCCCTGGGGGTCGGCCACGCTTCTCCAAGGCCTGAGCAATGTGAAGCCGTATTTAACCAACCGCCCTATTTCACATAAAATAACTCCCATCAGAGAACAGCTCCCAGCTCCCCACACACCCCGGTAACTCTGTCCATTAAAACCACTCACACGTAAAGGAGCCCTTGTCCCCTGCTTCTGGAAGGGGGTGGTGAGTAAATCTCGGAGGCTTCTGCCTTCAGCTCCGCTTAAACCAGTCAGATGCTCACTGTCACTCTTCTGACTACTCATTCATTCCTTCATTTTCTTCTTTGTTTATATTCTGATTCTCTCCCCAAAATATCTGACTTCCATCAAAGAGCATATGCACTTTAAATAAAACAAATTAAGATCCCTGAGAAGGTGCCGAGATTCCAACCTTGAGTTGCCTTGTGGTAAACCGGTGTTCAGTAGCAGGTTTTAATCCGACCTCTCTAGCAACCAGGATAACAGGAAGAGGAAACTGAGGGGCCAAGTGCTGGGCTCACACCAGCAGCCCCCCTGCTGAGGGCTGCACCTGCGGCTGCCCCACCCTAAGGTGTCCTCGCTGCAGGCACCTGCTGACCGGAGGTTCTCCGTGTTATCACGTGCTTGCTGTGCGTGTGCCAGGCATAGCTCGGGCCACAGAGGCCTAGTGTGGATCTCAAGATTGTGTTGTCCAGGTGGCTCCGGGATTTGCAGACAGTGGGGTTTGCAGGAGAGGGGCTCAGGGAAGCCCCCACCCCTGCCCCTTTCCTTCCAGCCCTTCGCTGCTGTGACAAGGTGCTTTTTTCGACAGCATATCTGGACAGAGGGGAGCTGTGGAGCACGTGCTTTGGGGTGCCGATGCAATGGGTTCATGGGGGTCATGCCCCCTCTCCCCAAGAGTGGGCGTGGGGCTGGTGGCTGCAGAGGCATCGGGGGTTCGGGAACACATTTTACCAACAGGGAAGGTGGACAGTGCTTCCAAGGCACCGCTTGATGTCCTCGGCTCCCTCGTCAAGTTGCTCCAGGACTTTGGATTCCTTCCACAGGAAGGAAATGCCGGTGTTGGGGCTCACCCCGCTTTACCTGCCTGTGGAGGCTGTCCACTCTTAACCCGTCTCCATCCTTCTGGGACCTGGGGTGTGTCAGGAGGTACACCAGAACTCTCTGGAATCTGTGCTTGTGTATGGCAGGGAGGGGTTATGGAAATCTGTTGTGCTGGGCTTTTGGAACAGAAGGTGTGAGAGAGAAAACGCCGGAAGCGTAGCCCGTCCTCTCTGGGATTCAGATGAGCTCCCCGAATATTTACTGATGGTCTTTCTTATGTCGGCATGTGGAGCCCGTACACATGCACACCTGCAGAGTCCGGCTTGGATGAATCGTTACCGCATCAGGAGAGCTTCACAGCGAGCACAGGCCTGTGAGCTCTGTCTGGGTTCGCGGCCAGGGTCGTCCTCCGAGAGGCCAGGCGTGGTGGCCGGGCCCAGGGCACAGTGTCCACTCGGCTCCCGCAAGAAAAGCTGGGGCCGAGTCCTCTGTTGGCCGGAACGAACATGCTCGCTACTACTTGGAATGTTTTTCATAACTATTCTGAGTGATGACTTGATTCTTATTTGTGCTTATTCTTTTTAAAAGTGTTAGAAAGGAAGATATCCACAAGACAAAGTAGAGAGGAGCTGATAAGAAGGGGAGTTCTTAAGGAATTGCCTGATGAAGGTGAGGACATTAATCATACACTTAAAATCGTTTGATCCTTCGTTCTTTGCTCTTTCTTTCATTTCCTTTGAAATTTAAGATGACGGGATGGGGGTGGAGAGAGCTGTGGGGAACTGCCTCCAGGAGTCTTGCTTTCGTCTCTCTGCTTTTGTGGACCTCAGAGAACCTGAGGTTTCCTAGAAGGCAACTCTGGCCCTTCCAGCGAGCTCTGCTAAAGCCAGAGCTCCCACCACAACGCCTCCGCTGCACGGTTCCTCCTCTTCTCCATTCTTGAGCTTCACTGTTTCTGTCCCAGTTACTCGGCTGTTTGAGTAAATGCAGAGGCTTAGCTTGTTCATGTCATATCTGTTTCGTAGGACAACTAATAAGAGGAAAAAGAGAAACACGGTGGCGAATGTGCCTCACAATTGCACACCATGACACCCTCCGTTGTAAGATCAATACGGCGTGAACAAGCCCATCAAATTAATTTGCTTTGTACATTTCCTCAAGCAGTTTTCCCAATATTATGCTCTTTTCTTTTTTCTGAATCTAGTTGCTCCTCACCTTTTCACTAATAATTTTTATTGCCCAGTATTTTTTTTTCCTACCTCTAAAATCTTATTCCCATTTTCCTCTATCATCCCAAGGAGAGTCTTGTTCAAAAAGACAAGGATTGGATAGAAATGGAGGTTGACCTTCAAAAGAAGATGCCAACATTGGTTATTCCTCCAAATAAACAAAATCAAATGATTTTTATCCCTCCCACTACCACTAAAATTAAAGGTCATTTTAGTTGCAACATTGTTGATTGATCTATGGCCATTTCCCCTGACATTTACTGGGGTAAATAAAGTATGATTAGTATACTTCCATGGGTAAAATAAAGAGCTATTGATTTGGGATTGAAATAATAGTATTTTTCTTTTCCTGATATATCTTCCTTGCAAATAACTTAACCTTTTAGACATTCCTTTTATAAATCAAAATGACATGAATTTTACCAACATCCAAATAACACTAGACTGGAGCTGGGACATGTTTTATCTGGTTTATCGTGCTTCAAAGAAAACCCGAGTTAATAATACCATTTTCAAAGAATCCCAAGTGAATGCCATTTTTTTTGAGCACTCATAATTTTAGGTGCTTTATTTCAATTCTGACCTGTCAGACTTCTCTCACTATCCCCTGTGAATGAACTTTGTCTACCCTAATTCCCTATTACCTTGAAGCTATTTATTTCCTGTCTGAGACTTTTGAAAATGAGAAAAATTTATATCCCTAATTCTGTTTTACTTGAAGGTGGGCTTGGAGTATCAACCCCCCCCCCGTCCAATCCCTGTGGGGGCCGTGGAGAAATTACCCACCCCGGAAAGCTGTATCTGAGCCATCAGCTTTACGGAATGGGCCAGGGCACTTGCTGGGTGTCCTTTACCCAGAAATATTTTAAAGAAAGAAAAAAATGGAAAAAATTATGATTTAAACCGTTAGTAGATTTAAAGATAGAGATTAAAGAGACCTTTGGTTCTAATTAAAATTTGTAGGTAGAAAGGAGTTTCCTTTTTCTAAAAGCAAGTAGCAACGGTTAATTTAAAGAAATACTGAGCATCATTGTTAGGTTTTTATTTTGCCTGTTCTGTTCAACAATCTGCATGATAGACTACAATTTCTTGGGTCAACAGATACTTATTCCCCAGAAATCTGATTCTGTTTGACCTCTATCTTTAAGTTTTGCAGCTGAATATTAAAATTATTATCACATTAAAAGAACAAAACCATTTTTAACCTAAACATAGTGTAATGGGTTTACTGTTTGGCAAGTCAGAAACCACTGAATTTTCTTTCCGCCTTGTGCATGGTCTCCATGGGGAACTATGGAATGACCAAATGTTTGAAAGTTGTCTGCCCTCATTTCTCCCAAGGGCTGGAGAAAGTAGCTTCCCACCTTCTTTCCAAAAGCACGTCTCTGGAGAACTGCGGTCTCTTTCTAGCTTTAACCATAGGCGGGCAGCGGCTCTTCCCAGCGACAGCCTCCTCTCTTCCCGTGGCGCGTCCTCCTTGCCGGCCTGGGCTTCTGGCCCTGCCTTTGCTCTGCACAGCGCGTGTGGAGGACGCCCTCCATTCATTAGACAATGTGTGCATCCTCCGGCCTCCCTGGGTTTGACCTCACCTCATCCTGCCCCAGGGTCTCTCCCCCAGCTACTGTACAATTCCTTTTAGATTCTCCCTCGCACAGAGATCTACCTTCAGTCTAAAAGCTCGGCTGTGGTCTTCTGTCCCAGGAAGACCACGCTCAGGCCAAGGCACGTCCTTGTCCCCCTCTTCCCTTCCATCTTCCCCGTTAGCTGTCAGGACTGACTGTCCCCTCCTCACTCTTTCTCCCATGGTGGACATTTTAACCTTCTTATGGGTCACTCACCTTTTGGTCCTACGTGATTTTCTCCTCAGATCGGTTCCTCCGTTAACTATATCCTAAATACACCTGTTTTCCAGAAAGAGGTAAAGCCCTTCATCCACTCTTGTGCTCCCTTTTCTAACCGGTGCTTCCGTGCACGCCCTCTCGGTTTCCTTCGCTCACACCTCTTTTCTGAGTTTTCTGCTTCCTTTGCATGCAAAGCCTCCTCCCAGACGTGGCCTGGGCTTCGCCTCATAACCTGCCGCCAGCCCATCCTCGCCTCCTGCCTTCCTCTGCTCTGCGTGTGTTTTACTAACGTGCATCAACCAGATCAAGATTTCAACTTCTTTTCATTCAGAGACAACTTGATTACACAAAACCCTAGGCCCTTTCAGTACACACACCAAAGAATTGTAATAACTTCAGTTCTCCTGTTTTATTCTTGCATTTCTCCTTTTTTCCATATTTATCACAAGCATGTCTCCGTTTTCTATAGGTATTTTCCCACATACGCAGCAGCTGTATTTCCCGCACCAAAGCGAGTACCTTTCCGAGTTGTTGGCTGTTCCTCTCTATCACGTGCTAATCCATTTTCTCCTTCTGCCAGTTCTATCGGCTTTTCTCTCTAGCTTTTTTGCTGTAAAATTTAAAAATCAGTTATTTAACCTACTAAAGAATTTTAACATCAGTGTTTAAAATAAAAATAAGTTGTCATGTAACATGGCTTCAACATATTTTTATTACCAACTGAAGTCAAAGAAAACAAATTTATGTTCAGGTAACCTAAAAACTGACATTTTTATATAAAGAAAATGATTCTCTATTTTGATTGGAATTTTCCATTCTTATACATCAGTTTTTATTTTTCTGAGCCAAATAACTGGATGTTGTTTTGTCCATTTTGGTTCCTATTTGATTTGACATATGATCTTTAAGAAATTTTTGCCTTAATTTCATTAAAATAGGTAAGATTTATTTGCAATAGCATTGATCCAGCTATTGTTTATGTCTGTTTTCTATAGGAATCAGATTATTGTCTTTGGAAGTGATGTGCAATAGCTATTTCTTTTAGGGCATGACCTCATCCCATGAAATGTATTTTGCTTATTTAAAGGCCACGACTGCTTTTGTTGAAAAGACCGATCGATTTTGTTGTTGAGCCAAAGCAATTCAATCATATTTAATGAAAATTTGGGAGATGGTCTCGGTTTATAATGATGGCCAAAATAAGACTAATCAAAAATTGCATTAAAACAGCATCTCTTCAAGTTTGCTGAGTCAGAGCTTCAATTCGTTAATGTTTCTTTGACAATGGTAAAAAAGTCTCTTAAAATTTTCCAGATACGAATTTTCAAGTACCACTGAATTAAGAGTTTCTGTAAAATCTCATTCATTTTTGAAACCCACAGGACTCAGGAAGCTTCAGAGGTTAAAATTAGTTATATAATCTTTAGGTAACATATTATAACTTTTATTTTTAGCCATCAGTTTTAAATAATTCATCTGGAATCATTTTTTTTCCATGTGTTTTTCCCCTCATAATGTTTTCAGGTTCTTATTAGGCCAATTTAAGGGCTTTTTGGTCTGTCATATATGAACAATTAATTGAGCACTTTTCAATATTTCCATAAATAAGAAAATAAATAATTAGCCTTGCTACCATCTCTTCTTTGGCTGTGGAGTAGGGTTTTATTACACGGTGGACAGAGTGTGCTCTGGGGTGGAACTTGGCAATGTTCATGTTTTCTCACTAATTGTGTATGTAATTACATTTCACATTATCTGTGCATTTGCATCCACTCTGTGGTTTTGGTGCTTGTTAAAATGTTTGTTTCGTTTTCCAGATTACTCCTTTCACCGTTGGTCTCTGAATGACAGAGAGGCTCATGAGCAGTGGCCGCAGGGAATGTGCTGCGGGGATGCGCCCTAATTGGGATATTTATTCCTGTGGAGTTGAGGTGGCCCGTGGGTAGCCCGCCGTGGATCAGTCCCCCAGGGCTAGAGGTTTTCTAGCTCTTTAGAGTGAAGGAGTTATTTAGGGAGACAGCGGAACGGCGGAGGAGGTTTCGATTCGCAGGGATGATCATGAGCTGTCAGAAAGCTGTCCAGTTGGACATCTAGGTGTTTCTTTCCCCCTTTTAGATGGAGACGTAACAGTTAACTTTGAAAGTTCAAACGGGCACCTGGTACCCATCGGAGAGGAGGCCTCCCGGGAGGAAAATGTAGTGAGGCCTGAAGAGGGTGACGGCCCCGTATCCGGAAAGGCAACGCCGCTCCACGACCAGGCAGAAGACTGGAAAGGTAAAGCGCAGAGGAAGCCCGCGGTGCTTTGCTTCGGTCTGGCTCCACGTTGGGAGCTGGCTCTCAGGCTCCGGACAGCATCCCTGAGGCCCGGGGTCTGCGAGAGGAGGTTTGCAAATGCAAGCTTAACGGGGAGACACGGGAGGTTCCCCACATGGATCTGCCCTCTGCGTAAGCACGTGGCACAGCTTCGTTAAAGGAGGTCGGGTAGAGGGGTGAACAGGGGGGTGCCGCTTCAGTCATCAGAGCCGTCTGGGAGTACCGTCCTGTTCTCAAATGAAAGTAGGAAGCCAGTGGTCTGCATGTCTCTCTGCTGGTTGGAGCTGGCCCCTGTGCCACTCAGCCCGGAGGGACGTGGACACCAGGATTCTAGGTTCTGGCCCAGGTTCTAGACCCTTCTGAGAGATGCTGGGGACTGAGGTGGCCATGCTCAGCTGGTAGCCACAGCTCCGCTCTGGATCTGAGCGTGCACATGGGGGTGCCGAGTAGGGCAGAGGCTATGGAACAGTCCCCGAGGCTTCCTCAGACACCAGCTGCAGGAACTCGGACAGACTAGACCCCTGTGGGGACCCCCAGAAAGTTCAGATCCTGATGGCTGACTGATCCCATCTCAACACAGCCCTCACTGGAACTCCTGCGGGGTGAGGCTGGTGGGAGCTTCTAGATGGCTCCGTGCAGCCTAGACGTGCACCGCAGGAAGAGACTTTCCTGCGCTGCCCTGGAGCTGCCCTGGAGCTGGAGGCCAGAGTCAGCTACACCCAGTTTGGGTTCTGTGGACATTTTGAGAACTCTTAGACACTGCTGGGAGCAGACTTCTCCTCCTCTATTTTTGGCCCAAATCCTCCAAAGCTCAGGGGGACAGAAGAGCATTTGATGACCCCATTAAATAGACACTGTAATATAAAAACCATCTCTGGAAGTCCATAACCACTTTTTATTTGTATGTAAATTAGCATTTAAAATTTTTAGAAGCCCCTGTTAATAATCTGTTGGAAACTTATTATTTTGCTTTATTCAAATATTAAGGATAGTATTTATGGGGCCTTACTAATTAGCCTTGTTCCACTGAGAGACTCTGGTTGAAATTATGAACAACTGATTGTGAGAAGTTAGTGTTTTCAATGATAATATTCTTGGATCATGAAGAGAAAGTGGACTCAAATAAATTATAGATTTTAAGGGATTCAGTTTAAGTATTTATGCAAGTGGTGATGTATTTTTTATAAGTCCAGTCGTTAACTTTGAAATCCGTCTGTGCCTGTCCGTGGGATGCCCTCGTCACAGTTGGGAATCGTGTCCTTGCCCCTGGAGCGGTGCATCTCGGTGCGCGCCTGGCTGGGGTGGCATGCAGCCCCGGCTGTCCAGACCTCAGAGGAGTGGCTTCCTGTCGAGCTAAGACTTGCTGACAGTTTTCTGTTAGCAACGTCAGCTGACCCTGATGTTCTGAAAGGAACACAGCAGACTTCGAAGGTCCTTGGACACTCAGAGGAGCTTTGTTTCCTTTCTCCTCACTTTGCAGTGTTCTGTTCTGTCCTTTTGGGTCCGGTGAGGCCCAGGAGAGGGCCTTGCGGGGTGAGTGCACGTGTAGGAACCTGCAACAGGCCCCACCTGGCTCAGCAGGGAGTGGAGCCACCTGTCATGAGGACTGCAGGTGCCGAGCCACTCCGGGTTTGGAGCCCTTTCCTGGGCAGAACGAAGAAGGCACCTCATCACGGCATTGCCCAGGATTATGTTGAATTAAAAAGACCTTATAAGCAGAGGTAACCAGGTGTACCAACACCGGCATATCTGGAGTCCGAGACGCCCTTTCGCCTCTGTCCCTCTTCGGCTCTCACTCCTGTCCTGAGTGCCCTTGATCTTCACTCGTCTGTGGCTTTAGGGTGCAGCACCTCTTCACTTTTCACGTTACGCCAACTTACTCAAGAGCCTCTTCCTTTCATTAATTTGTTATATTTGCAAAGTCACATTGATACGCAGTTATATTCCTCGAGGGTTGTAGCTCTCGCTTAGACAGCACCTCGGTGCTTTAACGTTTCAGCATCCGTGTCAAGGACAGCATACCCACCGTGAGTGCCGCTTGTTGGGCAGGCGGAGCCCTTTCCACTCACCTGTGCAGGGGACGGCAGCGCTCGTGGGCTCCTGGCTGTGACCAGTGCTCCTAGGCCCCTGGTTACAGAGTTGGTGCCAGGGTCCCGGGCCTGCCCGCCTAACACGGGGACCCTGCCTTGAGTCTTCAGGGCTCTTGAGCTCCACATAAAGGGGTCCAGTTGGCAGGGTTAATGCAGGTGGTGGTGTATTTTTTTAACTCTCACCAAGTTGCTAAATTCTTTCTCAGTAAGTCCCTCTAAATACATAAGAGGAAGAAAAATTCTGTGAGGTGTTGAATGCAGCTTGGAATTAAATATGAGAAATCTGAAAGTTGTTCGCCACTGCTTCTGATGAGTTACTTTGAACGACTTTCAATGAAGTAATCAGTGACTTATATTATTTATTCCACAAACAATAAAGGGGGCTGACCGTGGGCCGGGAAGGAGGTGAGCCAGGGACAGGCCAGGCCCTTGAGCATGGCATGGGGTTCAACCAGTGGCGACTGCCTGAGCTCAGGAAGCTGGGGGGCTGGCCCCAGGGGCCAGACGGGCTGGAGTGAGGTACCTCTGAGCTGAGAGCAGAAGGAGAGGAGGGGTAGCTGAGGGGGCAGGATGGGGCTGGGTGAGGCTTGTTTTGCCTCTTGTTGGACCAAGTGCTTCTCGGGGTGTAGGAGCCAAACCTGGAAGTGCCGTCAACACCTGCCTCCCAGAGGCATTGTCGTGAAACGCGGCGTCCTCGTCAAGCCCAAAGGGATCAGCTGCTCTTTCCTAACCCCCTCTTGAAGAGAGAATATTCCGGAACCCCATCGGTTTACACCATGACTTCAGACCATGTGGTAATAATGAAGAGCATAGCGTGACTTACTCATTAGCCCCCAGATGGAAGGAAAGAATGTGCCCTCTTCTGCTTTCTGTGTCAACGGCCGTCAGCCAGTTGGTCTCATTCATTGACTAGCTCTGTTGTTCAGAGCCCTGTTTTCCAGGATGTAAAACTCCAGAGGAAAGGAGTTTGTGATTGAGTCAGAAGACACGCCGCTTGCACATATGCGTGCACACACAGAGCTCCGGCAACACGGTAGACGCTGCAGAGCTCACCTTTGAGGCGCAACGTGAGGAGCGCACGGGGAGGCTCCAGGAGTCTGGGTGTGGGGTGCCCCTGTGCTCCTGGTGGGGATGGGATGGCCACTCCCAGCTGCTACTGAGCAAACTGTCTCCTCCTGTCCAAGCCTGGACACTGGATGCTCTGGGGGATGTGACTTATCATTTGAAATCTCAGGCAGGAAGGAAAGGAGGAGAACCGAGGTGACGTGAGAGTGGCTGCCCAGTGTGACCGCAGATTCCTGCTATGGACAGACGGGGCTGACGTTACGGAGATGCGTCCGGATGACCTCGGCCCTGTGTCGTGGCTTTAGGTGTGTGCCATGCCCAGGCTGACTTCCATCCCGACCAGGGACCAGGGGAGCCGCCACCGAGCAGCCTGGCCAAGGAGCCAAGAGACTAAATCCAGCAAACGTGCCGAGCAGCCTCCGAGAACGCTGAGTAGGAGGCGCAGACATAAGTACTGGCATGTTCCGAATGCTCAGTTTGGGTTTCAGCAATAGTGGAGGGTCCCGTGGCTGCGGCAGGATAAAAGGTGAACTTGTAAAGAAAAGTCTTACTGATTAAGACCCACCATAACTCAAATCATTTTAAAACCACCATTTTGATGGTAGTTTTATATGTGGATTGATGGGGGCTGTGTGTGATAAAAATAAAAAAGGACCAAGCAAAAGGAAGAACAAGAAACTGTGATCACTCCAGTATAAAAGCCCTTTCTTGGCCATTCGCTAACGGGAGGGCTTGGTCTTGTCTGCACACTGTCTTATGTTTTCACTGTGCTCCATTTTTAAAGGAGCGCTGCTTGGCTCTTTGGGCCAGACAAGTATTTTAATTTACTTTCATTACTGTCAGGCAATATTGGAAAAAAGCCAGGTGGGCAGGTAAGCAGGAGCCCTCGGCATCCACCTGCAGCCCCTGAGGTGCAGACATGCTCGCCTCCAGCTGGGCGCAGCCTTCCCAGGTCGAGGTTCCTAGGTGTGAATTTTACGTATGAATCTGACCTTCGCCTTTTCAAAATCTGCTATGTGTGTTTACATCACAAGACAAAGGGAGTATTTGGGGGATTTCGAGCCCTCTGTGACTGTAGCTGTGATGCTGCTTGAAGGGGTCACAGGTCACCCATTTACCCTGGGTGGGGGTCCCAGGAAGCTGGGAGGGCTCCAGCCAAGTGCAGTGGTGAGGGTCAGTGTTGTGCATCGTGCCCACAGAGGGGCTGCCCGAGCCTAGGAAGCAGCTGTGTCCGACCTCAGCGAGACTGGAGCATGTCCCCTTCTGGAGGTGGGCGTGCATTCCCGTGAGGGCACGGAAGATTCTGGAAAGGTCCCAAAGGCAACTGCCCTGTGGTCACTGTGTGCTCCATCAGGCATGCTGGCCTTCCGCTCGTGGGGCCTTCACCTCAGTTAACTTGGTAAATTTGGTAAATTTATATTCAACCAACCCTGCCCAGCGGCTGTGGCTCAAGGCCAGAGGGGCCCCTGACAGCAAATGAGTTCCAGAGACCTGGGGACGCCCCGTGTGGCCCTCAGTCTTCCATCTCACCCCAGCCTTGCTCCCTTGGTTCGGGGCTCCACACTGGCCCCAGGGCCAAGCAGCGAGTGTCTGTCCTCCCATTGCCGTGTGTCTTGCTCATTGTGTTTATCTGGTGTGTGTCTGTATCAGTCTGCTTCTTGTCACTTTCTCATTTCTAGAGAACACTGAACACCGCTCTGAAACAGCGGCAGCTCCTGCCCCACCTCCTGCAGCTCTTCCTAAGCCTAAACCCAAACCTAAACCCAAAAAAACACCTGTGCCTCCAAAAGGGGCTGCTACTGGGGCCAGTCACAAGGCCGACGAAGTGCCTCCCGGTAAAAAAATGGCCAAGGCTCCCGGTAAGCAGGTCCCCGCCCCTCCACCCAAGCCAACGAGCCGAAACGCCCCCCGCGAGGTGGCCGGTGAGTATGCCCGGGCACGGGGGGGGGGGGGGGCGAGGCCGGGCTGCCCAGCCCCGGGAGGGTGGAGTGATCGTTTCTTCCAGGATCAGTGACCTTTTGGGGATCGGGCTTGGACAGGGAAGGCCCCGGAGGCCCTCGGTTACCCCTGCCACAGAAAGCCACCCAGTTGTGTGGTTCACCGCCTCTGTATTTGGGCGAATTTGCCTTTCTCCTGACCCAGGACAAGGCTGCAGAGAGCGGGTCCCTGACGAGCAATGGGGGCTGATGGCACTTGGTGTTGACTTACTTTCTGCCTCTTTGTGGCCACGGTGGCTCTTTGGCTTGAGTTTTCTTTTAAAATATCTCAGGTTTGCATATAGGAATATGGCACTGTTTAGCTTTGATCTATATATTGGATTTTAACACCTTAAGTCTTAGTATCTTAATGTCTTCAATCTTTCTGTGTACATGTCACCTCCCGACTGATAAATGGCAGAGAGTTCTTATCACTTGGTTCTGTAAACAGGGATGAAATACAGCTGCACCCCACCCCTCTGCCCCCCACTTTCTACTGAGTCAAAACCAGTCAGTGGAGAGGACAGTCACTCACTCCATTTGCTGTCGGGAAATCCATCCTGGGGGTGTGGGTACAAGTCACCGGTGGGCATCTGGGGGAGCAGCAATTTCATGCCATGTGCACCCCGTGTCCCTCCCACATCAGATGTGCTCTGCAGAGTGGGGCCCACAATCTCCCTACAAGTGGACTGAAAACACCACCAGGCCCCCGGCTTTTCAAGGATGCCGAGGAGAGCACACGCCCAGTGGCTATTCCCCAGTAACATCTGAACAAGAATTCTCCAACACTGTGGCAAGGCTCGTTTGCCTTGAAACCAGCAGAAACTTGCTAGGAGCTGACCAGAACTTGCCTCGACCTTGCTCTTTCCCCTTGGTTCTTTACGCCCTCATGCTCCTGTTTGGACAGGGCTTGGTTGACAGGAAAGGCCTCGTAGTGCTCACGACGCCTCTCTCTGTGCCCACTCTTGCCACCCCTGGCCCGGCCCTGGTTCTCCTCCAATCAGCTCTAACACATACCGCTCCCTCGGGGACCAGCTTCCTCATGTGCCAGCGTCTGTTTTGGTGGCTTCGGTGTGTGTTTCCAGACCACCTGACAAGCCCGGTGAGCAGGCGCCCAACTGCTCGTTAAAGAAATCCCTGACCTCTCATCTGTCTCTGGGAATTAAGACACCGCTTCACACACGTCCCGCTGCCCACCCCCCTCCCAAGGTAGCACCAGGGACCCGGCCGGGCAGACAGCGGTGACGCATGTGGCCAGGGAAGCCTGCTGGCCTTCACGACGCTTCTAGATGAGCTGGTAGAGAGTCTAAGTTATTTCCAGATCTTTAACGCAAATGTTTATTTATAGACTCAGGATATTCGTGAGAGAACAGTGGAATCATTTTACCCGTTTCTCACGGAGAAAGAGCACAACGTTGAAGGGGGCCAGCAGCTCACTGTGGGCATGAAGCAGCAAATGCTGGAGATTTAGAATTCCCTGCCTGAAACCGAGAGCTGTGGCTCTCAGCAGGTGTTCTGAGCCCTCCTTGCAGCTGTCCCCGAGGGCCCTCCTCTGTCACTGAGGTGGTTTCTTGATTTCCCAGTGACCACATCCCTCGGCTGCACACTGGGAAGGAAGGTAAAATCACCCACCTTTTCCCTGCCCTGTCGTAGCACACTACACACACTGTCCTAACCTCAGACGTACTTAACTGAGAAGAAGGGTCATTTCTTTAATCTTGGCTTAATTCAAGTTAACTTTAGCTGTGTGGTGGGTTTCAGCCACGGCCTGCCATTATTTGAAGATACTTAAAGAAAAATGGAACAACCTGGCTTGAATTGGCACTGCAAACATGGAAAAAGCTTCCTTTTTCCTTATCCCAGGCCTAAGTTCACATTGCTGTTCGAAAAGAAAGGATTTTCCAAGGAAAGTATTAGAGGTGGCAAAACAGTCCACTGGGTGTGGGCTCCAGAGTCTCGGCGTCTTTGCTACAACAAGTAAATTGAGAATGGGCTCAGATGGAAGGCGGACACACTGCGTTTGACTTCTCAGGAAGTGAAGATTCTAAACTCTAAAGAAGTAATAACGAGGGGAATTCTAGTTACTGTGTGTGTGTAAGGTAATGAAGCCCCCAATCCGTGGGGAGCCCCTAGGCCTGGGCCTGGCCGCTGACCCATGCTGGCTTCTCCAGTCGGTCAGAATCCTGCGGCCTTAGACTTGTCGTCTGTCCCCTTGCTTGTTTGGCATCTCTGCTCCCTCCCAAATGACTTCAGCCGAGCGTTATCACCAGCGGCAAGTTACAGTGACATCCGCTCGGCTCGCAACGCAGAGTACCCCACGATACCAACCCAGTGGCTTCACCCCTTCAGGAAAAGGAAGGAACTTAGAAGACTACAGAGAGGCAGCAAGTGGGAGAGATTTGTAGAGCAAAAAGGCTATGAAACAAGGGTCTCCCCCCGGGGATGTGATGCGTTTCTGAGAGGACGTAGAGAAAGTGGCAGCGAGCCCCTCGGGTTTGGCCTCGTGTCCAGGGGAAGGCGGCCCCAGCCTGGAGCACGTGCTGGCGCCACGGGGACTCCTGTGAAAGGACCTCTGGTTGCTCGGACGGTGCCCACTTAGACACTTGTCTTCAGACCTGGGCGGTTCTGCCTGCAGGTGTTGGGAGAGGCTTGGCCTCTCTGCCCGTGGTGGCTGCAGGTGTGGGGCGGCCAGCAGGGTCGGTTTGTTTCCCGGTTTACTCTCTCAGCAGTAGGACCAGGGAGTCTGCTTTCATCGCGGAAGGGGGCCGGTGGCAAAGGCCCGGCCCTGCGCCATGTGGCTCCCAGACCCCAGCACCCGCAGCATGTGGCCAGCCCCACGGGGCCTGCACTTGCTCGCCGCCTTCTTCCGACTGAGCAGGGATGCTCGCCTGTGAACCTCGGGACAGAGCTGTACCCCAGCCTGCCCTGAGCAGTGGGAGCAGAGCTGGGTCCTGAGGGTTTACCACGAGCCTCCCCTGCACCCTCCTGGCTGGGGCGGGAGGGGCTGAGAAGGTGACTATCATTGTTAATCAGTTTTCTGTTCCTCATTTATTCAACAATTTTTAGAGGGAACATGTTAAATGTCATTCACAGTTGCAACCCAGTTACTGTATTTAAAAAGCATTATGTTCTCTTATTTTTTAATGCACCGTCCCTCTCTTATTTTAGCTGGCTCCTCGCATTCCAAAAGAACTACAGGCTCCAAAGTATCAGCTTCACCACCCACCCCATCCACCTCGAGCCGCCCCAGAGCTTCCAAGGAGACAGTTTCCAGTAAAACAGGGACAGTGGGGACCACAAAAGGCAAGAAAAAACCTGGCAAGCTGTCGGCATCCCAACCGTCCACAGACACCACCGCTTCCAGCTCGTCTGACCTTCCGGGGGACCTCTTGGAAATCAGAGGGGAGGGTCTGCAACCCGAGCTGATTGTCCCTGAGGGGCAGACCCCCGGCAAACCCAAGCCAGGGGACCCTGCACCTCCCGAGGTTGCTCTGCCCCCCGCCCTGGCCCAGCCCCCCGAGGATGGGTGCCTGGCTCCCCCAGCACCCCCGGCCATGCTGCACAGTGAGGGGACAGACGCTCCCACCCCTGTCCCGGACACAGGCCCACCTCGCTGGCCTGAAGGCCCCACGAGCAGAGCCACTGTCCACCCCGATGCCGGCTCACCTGGAGGCAGAGAAAGTGCAGGATGGTGAGTCGGGGCCCAGGTCTGGGGGCATTTGCTGTGGCCGAGTACTGCGGTCACCCAGCCACTCTGTCTGCAGCGGTGGCACCTGGGTTTTCCACTTGATTTTAGCGCGTGCCAGGTAAGCACACGCAACCCACCGTTTGCTGCCCCCGCCTGGCCCCAGGTTGCTACAGTCTGCTAAGGGCACTGGGCCTCCGGTGCCGACAAGCACCTTCGTGTTGATGTTCCCAGCCCACCTGGGACCTGCCACCGCCCTGCTCTGTGTCCCCCCCTGGCTGTGGCCAGCTCCCTTCTTGTTCCTTTCCGTGGTTATTTTGAGACGTTTCCTCTCGTGGGCACATTGCTCTCCTGTTCCGCTTCGCGTCAATAGCTTTCTTAGCCTTCTCCTTCTCAAGGAGATGAAGCCCACCAGGAATTGGCTCCTTCAAATCCTGGCTCCTTTTCCCACCAAGCTGCAAGGGGCTTCCTTCCTTGCTCCCTCGTTCCCCAGCCAGTCAGACGTCCGCTGCTCCGTGGAGCCTTCCAGGCTCCTGAAGACAGAGCTGCTCGTTGCGCCTTCTGTCCTCCGACAGCCCCTTCCCCTGCCCTGGCGCGGGCCTGGCTGGCCCGGCTTATGTACGTCCTCCTCCCCAGTAGCACCCCCGGCTGCTGTGCCAGGGCCCTCGGGATGTGCACAGACGTGTTGAGCGCGGAAGAATGAGGGGCCAAGGTGGCTACAGGGAAAGTCGGCCCACGGCAATGGGATGGAAGTCAAGTTGAAAAGAGAAACCAGCTTTTATAAGTAGGGTTTGGGGATGGCCCCGGAGAGTGGTGAGAAGGGCCAGGCCTGCCGGGCCAAGCACCTCGCCTGGGCTCCCGGGCCCCAGCAACCCAGGATTCCTTCCCCTTTATGCCCTGCATCTACCTGAGCATCACGTCCTGCACGTTCTCCCGGGAGGTAAGGAAGCGCTGGGAGCCCTCCTGCCCCACAGGTAGGACGGGACCGTCAGAGCGTGGCAGACGCAACCACCAGTCCATCCTGGGAGAGCTGGGAGCAGGGAAACCCAGACTTCCCTCTCCTGTTTCTAAGAATGAAACCAAAATTCATTCTTCACTCCATTTAATTTAATGTGTTCTCTTTCAAAAAACACTGTCATGCGAGACCTTTTTGTATAATTTTAATGGGTTAAGTAGGTTAGTTTTACTCGAGACTGAACTGTTAACTGTTATTGTTAGATAACAATAACCAATGCTTCCTGACTGTCAACTTTGTGTCAGGGACTCAGCATTGTGCAGCTCACTTCGTCCACACACTTCTCTGAAACTGGCGTGGTGCTCGTCCTCGTTTTATAGCTGAGAAAACTGGTGCTGAAAGAGGTAAAACAATTTGCCCAAGATCTCCCAGTTAGTAGGCGGCAAAGCTGGCCTCAGACCCAGCACTGGAGCCCAGTTCCAGGCTTGGAAACTTTTCCAGATGAGTCACATCAGCCTCTTCTCCCATTTTGTGTTTGTTTCTTTCTTGCTTTTTTTTTTTTTTCCTTTTTATCATTTTAAGTATCATCCTTTGATAGAAAGCAATGGAAAGATAAAGATCAAATTAGAAATCAGTTTATTTAAGTTTGATATTTTAGTAAAAGAGATGGAAAGCGGAGACATTGGAATGAATGGTTACGGATGCTTCTAGCACATAGCGGTTGTCTTCATTTAATTATAATGAGTCTTTTCTAGCATTACAGTCTCTTTCCATCTTTAGAACCAAACACTCATTCTTGCAGCACAGATTTTTATATTTGCCTTCTGTGTTGTGTGCTAAGTCCTCAGCTCCAAGGATACAAAGGGAGCAAGCCAGAAGAGTTGAGAATGGTTTGTACCAGAACACTGTCCGGTGTGCCAGGAACTTAGGGGAAAAACTGAAATCCACATAGGATGGATTGGCCCAAATTTGAGATATAAATGTTTGAGATGAGGTCTGAATTTAGGAAAGTAGGTTCAGGGTATGGGCATATTATTCAAAACACTAAAGAACAAGAGACAACATGTGAGGGGCCTTCTTAGCCCCAGGCACTGCGAGAGCCCATATCCAAAGGTGGCCTGACTTTGCCTCACCCGTTTCCAGAAACATCTGTGGAGTGCATGAGATACCGTGCTAGGTGCCCTCTGCGTGCTGGGGTGTGACGAGAGCCCTCGGCTGGGTATGTAGGGGTTGGCAGGCAAAGGGGGCACCTCTGACCCCTTCTCCGTCGAGACCGGGATTGGAGGCAGTGAGCTTAGGAGCAGGCTCAGACTCCCAGGGTGTACGCAACAGCCTTTCCTGGCGGTCAGGGTAACGGTGACGCTTTCCCGACAGAGGTCACAGAGGCCGTCTTCTCTGAGTACTCTTCAAAATAAACATTTAAATTCCAGTCCATCCCACAGGGACGGTTCCTGTTGTCTCCTGAATGAATGAGCCTGGAATAAGTCGCCTCTCAAAATTTCCTTCCACATTCTTTTTTTCTTGTTTAATTGGGTCTTTGCATTAGAATTCCTAGCTATTAGTCACCCACTTTACATAGAACACTCTCAAGTTATGTTTAGTCAACTAATGTGTGAACATCCTGTCACCCTATGAAGAGGCTTCTGTTTGGAATACAAATACCAAAACTTTCAAGACGACCGAGCGGCTGTGTGTAAAAATACCTGCGTCTCCTCCCACGTCACTGCGTGGTAAAGGTCTGGTTGACTTCTGCTCATCGGCTGCTTCGTCGCCAGCACGTGTACTTGGTATAATTTAAGGCAAAAAAGGATGAGCCCGACCAGGTCTGTATTTACCTGCCGGCCTGTGTGGGCCCCAGCTGGGCTCGGCAGGTGGACGCGGCTGGCCTTAGAGGCCCCCGGAGCAGCGGTGCCTCCCTCACGCCGCAGAGCAGGCTGTAAGCCGTAAACGTGCGCCGGACTCTCGAAAACCACAGAACTGTAAAGATCACAGATGACGGGGTCACAGGGATGAGCAGTATTGTCGTAAGTTAGGAGGTGCGGCGGCGCCAGCTCGGACGCGGCTTTTGTTCCGGAATGTGGAGTGGCTGGTTCCCTGGCCCGTGCCCTCCTGGGCTGGGGTCTCCCACAGGGGTGGGCCGTGCAAACTAGAATGACTGCTGCAGTCAGCCAAAACCCGGGAAAATGGGTCTTCCGTTATTTTAAATGACACCTCCTGTTGCCCATTTGAGAGCAAGAATTTAGGCAGTTTTCTTTCTCAGTGAAAAGTGGAGTTTTGAGAGCCCTTAGGCTGATAGAACTTAGCCTGAAATAGACTTTTCAGTATCCCATATGCTGACATTTTATCTCTTTGTATCATTCAAAGAAGGTTTTTGTGTTTTGTTTTTTAGTGAGAATAGCAAGCCCATGTTTTGCACTTAATAGTCTTTCAGAAGTGTAACATCCAAATTTGGATTCTTCCATTTCTTTAAGAGAGCCATTTGGGGGCTCTTCTGTGCCTAAAATGAAGATTCCATTGTTTCAAATCTGTTTTTGATGTAAAGTATCGTTTTTATTCTAGTCCTTGAAACTTGGCAAGCTTTTGCATCGTATTTATAGTAAGTTTCTTAGTCAAAGACAATCACCAAGCTCAATAAAAGAAACACACTTCCTTACCCGCCACCTTTCTTCTGAACAGTTCATTTAGCTCCCACACCTCCCGTGTCCTGTTTGTATTGTACTGAGAGAGACAGGTGCACGAATGGCGAAACTGACACCCAGAGAGCATGCGCGGTTTTTGATTACTGACACTAGCTGCGAGGAAAATAGGATTAATTCATGTGTAATTAAAAAGAGATACCTTTCCATGCCTCTGCTGTACTGGGTGCTGGGGTGCAAAATAGTCTGAGCCCCACTTGGCCAGGACCCCATGGGGCGAGAAGGCCAGCCTGGAGGGGCCCACGGCATGGTGCTGGGTGTCTGTGGTGGTGGCCTCAGGTCAAAGAAGGGTGCAGGAGCTCCTCGTCCATCTTTCTTTCCACTGAATCCCTGTTGCTGCGGAAAAATAACTTTGCAAATATGGGTTCACCTTCTGTAGGCACTAACCATACTAGCCGCCACCGAGGCAAACCTTGAGCGTTGGGTTGTTCAGCTTTGCGCTCTGGTGCTGGGGCCTTTCCTGGCCTTGGCCTGGCTCCTGCCACCAGCCAGGAGCCCTGTGAAGCCAGAGCCCCTTCCCACGGTCTCGGCGTCACCCCTGGGTGCTGCTCGGAGCACGGCATCACCCTGTGCTT
Source organism: Bradypus variegatus (assembly GCA_004027775.1). Taxonomy (NCBI): domain Eukaryota; kingdom Metazoa; phylum Chordata; class Mammalia; order Pilosa; family Bradypodidae; genus Bradypus; species Bradypus variegatus. The sequence continues at coordinate 1,846 of PVKY010003206.1, read as the reverse complement.
GTGCTTTCCACAGTTTCACGACCAGCACAGAGCTGGGGAAGGCGACGCCTCAGCTCCTGGTGCCCAGGCTGGAGGACGAGGGGCCACGGGAGAGCCTGGCCAGTGACTCTGATTCGGACGGGCCCGTTCTGTACACCGATGACGACGACGAAGAGGATGAGGACGGCAGTGGAGAGAGTAAGGCTCTTCTGGAGAGGTAGGGAGGAGGGTGGTGTGGACAGAGCAGCTGCTTTCTGTAAAGCGTCCCTGACCTTCGCCTTTCCAACTGGCCGTGTGTGTGTCCGAGGCTTCGCTCTGCTGGGTGGCATCTTCCCGGGTGGGGCACACGCTTGTGCAGAGTCCAGAGCTCCTGGAGGGCGGCGGGGCCTTCCCAGCCTGGTCACAGACGGCCTGTCCACCTCGAGGCCTTGAGTGAAGAGCACGGGCCCAGCCCTCGCTGCCTGCCCACAGGAGGCGGTTGACACTTTCCTCGCCTTCTGCGGTTTAAGGTGAGGGCAGGGCGGGCCTGGTCAGGAAGGACAGGCACCTTTTAAGAATTAAAAGCAATCGCTCGTCTACTCTAAACGGGCTGCTGTGCCTGCTGAGCGGAGCCGTGCTGCGCAGGTGAGCCCAGCCGCGAGGCACACCTGGGGGACCGGAAGATGCTCTTCTGTGTGTGTGTTTAACTCCCGAGCAGGATGGCTTGGGAAGGGCGCACCGTGGGATTGGATTTATAGATTCTGAGAAGTCATTAATGTATCAGTGACGAAACAGCAGTTTGTTGAATCCCTTCTAGTTTGTAATGAACAAAACAAAACAGAGTCCCATCACCCACCTGGTGTGAGCCTTCATCTGTTGAGATTTTAGGAACTCCTGGGAATTTAGGATTGGAGCACTGCTCTAAGAGGAAGACTCTTTACCAGAGTGGTTTCTGAGAAAGGAGGGAAGAAGAACAGGATTTACTCCATACCCTATGTAAAATGGTGAAGTTTTTAAAACTAGAAAAGACAGGCAGATCCTCACAAACTCAGTCGTCCCCATGATACTCCTTCTCAGCAAAATAAACTCATAGCATTCCTTTCCAGAAGGAGGTGATCTCACAAGTTTTTCATGGTGGCCCTACACTTTTCAGAACATTTTAAAAAATAGTACTTCAGTCTTTACAAAATGAACTACATCCCACCCATAACTTTTTTCCTTAGGCTAATTAAATTCCACTCTTGCCTGGGGGTGAAGGATTTGTTCTGAGCCTCGGTTGCAAGGCCCTGCAGCCCCGAGTGCTGAAAGCCAAGTCGGCAGCCTTTCTGCCTTTTTCAATCCTCAGGTGCTTTGGCAAGTAAAATACGACGGAGGGACACTCTTGCCATCAAGCTCGGCCACAGACCGTCTAAGAAAGAACTAGAGGACAAGAACATCCTCCAGCGCACGTCCGAAGAGGAGAGGCAGGAAATCCGACAGCAGATTGGAGCCAAGCTGGTCAGGTAATTGCGGAGATTTGGGTGCAGCGCTCGCTGATCCACGCTCGTATCTGCCTCTGCTCCCTGCCTGCTCGAGGTTACCAGGGACCCCAATGTAGGGACGCACCTGCCTGGCCTGGGTGTAGGGACGCAGGGTGCAGGGACGCACCTGCCTGGCCTGGGTGTAGGGACGCAGGGTGCAGGGACGCACCTGCCTGGCCTGGGTGTAGGGACGCAGGGTGCAGGGACGCACCTGCCTGGCCTGGGTGTAGGGATGCAGGGTGCAGAGACGCACCTGCCTGGCCTGGGTGCAGGGACGCAGGGTGCAGGGACGCACCTGCCTGGCCTGGGTGTAGGGACGCAGGGTGCAGGGATGCACCTGCCTGGCCTGGGTGTAGGGACGCAGGGTG
>PVKY010003205.1:0-22471 GCA_004027775.1 Bradypus variegatus | reverse complement strand
TGACAAATGGGATGGGATGGGAGGATGGTTTGGGTGTTCCTTTTTCATTTTTATTTTTTTATTCTTGTTCTGATTCCTTCTGATGTAGGGAAAATGTTCGGAAATGGATTGTGGTGATGAATGCATAACTAGATGATCATACTGTGAATGGTTGACTGTATACCATGGATGATTGTATGTTATGTGAATGTGTTTGAATAAAACTGAATTAAAAAAAATGTAATAATCATTGTCCACTTGAGGGCCATACAAAAACAGGCCACCTTACTCTCAGGTGTTAACATTGTATATAATTTACTTAAACCTGGAATTACAGAATTTTCTAACTAGAAAGGATTTAAGAGATTCCTCGTGTGCTTAGTCCTGCCTATTCATTTTATCAGTGAATAAACCAAGGCCAGAGAGGTTCATGGCTCACCAGTCCAGGGCGCTCAGCTCAAGAGGCCTTAGAGGTTTCCGGCAGCCAATGCCCCAAACCAGTAAGACCTCACTGTGCTTTATCTGATAAGGTAAAGATAAACAAAAGATTGTTTTCATTTACCACCTATGTTTTTAATTCCTAGTAATACTTTTAAAAAAAATCAATCACAAAGTTTCATCTTAAAAAATGAACATTAACAAAATCTCATCTTTTGCTCCAGATGCTTGTAAATTATTTTATTTTCTATGATTTTAAAAGAGCAAAATAGCATTTTGGAATGGAAGTTTTCCATTTTCAAGGATACTCTTCAATAAGAGAGAACTCTCGGGTTAATTTCATCCAGCTTTAAAAAGGTTAAGTTTACATGGAGTGCTTTGAGTCTACATTTGGCCACATGAATGCAACATTGGTATTGCAAGTTTGATTTGGTTATTTCCTCCAAATTCTCCTTCCCTGAACAGATGTGTTATTTATTTATTCAAATATTGTTGGGCATAGCTCAGCCGCCAGTGCACATCTGCAGTTTTGACAATTTTATTTAAACATTCAATATGATGCTTCTATTGAATGTGTAAAATACTACAGAAGAAAAAAAAGACCTTTCAAAAATGCTAATGAATTTGCTAAATTTAAAACTTACGAAAGTTTGCCGCTCCTCAGTTTTATATTTATAGAACCTACTGGTTACTACCACTGCCCCAGGGAATCCCAATGTGCTTACCCAGGATGAGCCAGCTGTGGGCTAGCTGTAAGATGAAATACATTAGGGCCTCTTTCTGACACAGCCTTAACTCATGTGCAGGGTTTGAGAGACCTTCTGCCTGGGCATGCGCTTCTGAAACAGTTTGCCCTTCTTGGGTCTAAAGACCCCTCTACTGCTTCTCTGCTTCTCTCTTCCTCTGTAGAGCTAAGTGGGAAAGGGAAAATAGTAGGGCTTCTCTCTTTATCCATTCTCTGCCATGGTCCCTTCCCCATGGATGTTAGCAATTTAAAAACAGACAGACAGACAATTAAAAAAGTAATACTCCTGAAAAAGACTGTTTTATCTGAAGAACAAAGAAATGTGGAAGCAGGGCTCTCCTCTCTTCTCTAGGAAAGGCAAGGCAAGAGAAATCCCGGATGCAAACAAGCAAGTCACAAAGACAAGCCAAGTGTCTGAGGCCTTCCGCTGCAAGGGCCAGGGATCTGGATTGGACTGATAAGGGGGCCAAGGGTCTGCTCAGACAGGAAACCCTGACCCACCTTCCTCCTGCAGGAACCCAAGTCCCAAGCCATGGGGCCACCATCAGGGCTGGGAACTTGATGAGTTTTCTTTCATATTGCTCCTCGGGGGTAGGAAGAAGATAGTGTGTGCTTGGGGGGGGGTCACCAGAGAAGGCTACAGCTAGGAACATGCATCTCAAGTGTGTCAAATGGAAATTTTGAAGGCCTTTTACTCTTTCCTTCCAAACATGTTCTGAGAGTCTGCTATTCCAGGTCCTGGGTGTCTAGGGCTGTGGTATGTGTAGCCCCTGCTATCATGGAGCTCCCAGTTATGGAGGATCCAGGGGGAGCAGTGCTAGCCTGGGTTTTGTGGCATTTTCTGGAGATGTAATCACCACATGTTGGGTCTTTAGGAGGCCCCTTTTTGCCACAGGTCACTCCTAACTTAGGAATGGACTGTCTTTGCTTTCTTGGTTAGTCACTCAAGCATGTCTGAAGGGTGCTGGAGAGGGATCAGGCTCTCGGGCCTTGTAGCAGATGGCTCACAGTTCTCCTGCCAGGAACGTCCCATCAGGAACTTCAAAATGGGTGCTTCCTTTGTGGAATGCATGTGACCTTGCCCCCACCCACCCCGTCAGATTGGTGGTAACTTGGCTAATATTGTTCTTTCCATTTGATTTGCAAATCTTGTCTCCAGCTCCAAAAATATCAGAAATGTGAGAATGTAGTCTATGGCATGAAAAGAGCCACACTTTGTACCTTCCTTCCCAGAGAGTATCCTTCACACACTCCTTTGGGAAGTATTTGATGAACTAACTCAAAGCCACTGCAGAAGAAGGTAGGAATTGTAGGGTCCTGGATTCATTAGTCAACCAGCCCAATTTCCCCGCCTTACTGGTAGTTGGGCCCCCATTTTTATCTCTATAGTCTATAGCTGCATTGTCCAATACAGTAGCCACTAGCCACATGTGACTATTAAAAGAAGATGTTGCTAAGACCCTGTCAACTCTAGCATGCTTTGTCTAAGCCGATCTATGACTCTTATCTCAGGGAAAAACATTTTATCTGCAGTTTACAACTTGGCTTCACTTCTTTTTCCAGAAGCATGCCAGGTAATTAAAATAATGGTAGGAGCCATCCTTACTTCCAGTCACAGGTTTTGAAAAGTACTTCTCCAATGCATAATCTTGCTTGTGAGCTAAAGGAAAATAGGCTTTCATGGTATTTCTATATTAGAGACACCAGTCTGAAACTAGAATCAACTATACTTGCTCTTTTATTTGCAACCTAAGATAAGCCCTACTAAGTTTCATTCCAGCCACAGACAGCTGTGTTGGTATGAGAGGTTGCTGTTTTTTATGGTTTACAAAGCAAGATGACAATCATTTGAACAGTGTCCAAACTTTGCAAATAGGATGTTAAACCTGAGATCATGTGTTCTTTCACCAGCATCTTTAGATGCATCTCATATACATATGTGTAGGGAGGAAATACCCCACCCAAAGGTCCTTTTTAGCCTCCCAAAAAGTGACATGGCTGTGACCAAGTGTCCCTTAGAGAGGGAAAATAATGGGGATAATATTTTATTTATTTCCATCCAAATCAGAGAAAGGATGTTCTTTCTCTTCCAGACCACCCTAGAGCCCTTTGTGATCATGTCCTTGTGTGCTAGAGTCCACAGTGCCATGTGCTACTTATCTCTTCAGTTTTGTAAGAATTAATGTGTTAACAGAAAGTAAACAGCTTAAAACTTGTGGTGAAGAACTTCAAAGTCTATTGTTTCAACATCGAGATCTTAAAGGCAAATTCCGTTTTTGTTCTTCAATTGAGCATATTAAAGGTTGACAAATTGTCAGAGGTGGAAGGCATCTGAGCCATTATTGAGCCACACCACCCCTCCACACCGATGTTACTGAGGAGGATGTTGGTCAGGTTTAGAGAGGGGCCTTTTAATTAGAGCTTGAGGCCAAATTTCCCTCAGAAGTGCCACTGACTCTCCTTCCAGGCTCTGTCCACAGCCCAGGGATGGCCTAGGCCATGCCAACCTGACTCAGAGGGCACTTCTAGCCAAGTAGCTCCGTGCATCTTGTTAGATTTCAAACCCCTGCTCCAGCCCCACCCACACTGTGGGGAGCACAGGCAAGGTAGGGGAGGCAGGCATGGTTACACATAGCACAGGTAAGGGACTCTTTCTGCCAGGCTGGTAGTGGATTTCTTTGGTCAGTCTATGGCTTTGCTTCCATCCCAGGGTAGGCAGGAGCTTCTCTGGTCTTAACCCAGAAACTTTTCCTGAGTTCATGGATGTCAACTTCTTTTAGTTAAAAAATTAAAATGCCACTCATAATTGCTTAGAAAGAAAGGAAAATAATTGTAGACTAACGCAATTCTGGCTGTGTACAAATAGCTCTTTTTTGCCATTACACTTTGCAATTGTCATTCTTGGTTTTTATATTTGTAGAGTCTACTGGTTACCTAAAGCTCTCCTTTAAGCAAATAGGAAAGTCACTCTAAATCTGGCAGCTCACACTAAGAGGGAGGTCTTGTCATTATCCCCGTTTTACAGAGGAGAACCACTTGCATGGCAGGGTCCCTTGCAAGGCTGGTAGAGATTCCACCTGTAACCTGCTGGCTGGCTCCTGAGCCCAGGCTCTCCACTGCAGCACAAACTCTGCCTCTCATGGCAGCTTATCATTCCCCTAAGAAAGAAGCATTCAGCTTCAGAAGGGCTCAACAAGTCAGTACTGGCCCTGCACACTGGTGACGAGTGCCCAAGCTTCAGGACATTAAGACCAAACTGCCCTTTTCCAAGGTAAAACATAAGATGAGTGGCTCAGCTCTCCATGGAGTGTTCCCCAGCTCACAGAATCGCTCCATTCAGTTCTTTTATCAGTTTCTTCTGTCACCCATATGTACTCCTGATTGTACTTCACAGGCCTCTTCAGACACTCCAGGACATACGGATGGGGGAAGTTCAGATGACTTCATCCTAGTCTCCAAAGAAGACGAGGCGGGCCATGCCAAAGGGGCCTTTACGGGCCAGGCCCAGCCTCTCCGCACCCTGAGAAGCACATCTGGGAGAAGCGAGGCCATGGCCTGCACTCCTCTGGTATTCTCTGACCCACTGATGGGCCCAGCCTCAGCTTCCTCCAGCAATCCAAGCTCCAGCCCCGACGATGACAGCAGCAACAACAGCAAGGACTCGGGCTTCACCATTGTGAGTCCCCTGGATATCTGACCATGGCACCTCAGTTGATTCTGCCTCACAGGGACCCAGCCATTCTCCCAGTGTCTCCGAGGCCTGGCTGAGGCCCCCCGTGGCGGTCTCTCTAAACCAGTGCTTCTTTCCCAGCATGCATTTGGGATTGGTGCAGCCATTGAAACCTTAAGAGAGAATCCAAATGAAGCAGATGTGGCCAAAACACCCACTTATGTTCACCAAAATGCTAACAGGGCTTTCCAGGCCCTACCTACCCCCCCCCATCTGTGCTGAGTCAGGGCTGGGTTAAGTACCCAGTATCACACTCACTGTCAAGAAACACCAAACTACAATTAGAATCACTTTTCCTCCATCCTCCCTTCCCCAACTAAGAAGAGGTGACAACTCCATCAATTTTATTTAGAAGGAGGAAGAATTGGTTTTGTATCTTCCCTCCCTTAGAGCATCAAGGCATAGGAAAATGGGTTGATATCAAGAAGATGTCCTCTCTGGGAATCTGTGTACTTCATTTCTACCTTGTAAAACCCTACAGCAGAGCCAAATGCAATAGAATGAACTAAAACTATGGATTTCGGGGCTGGAAAATAACCATTACTGATCTATCAGAAAGTTGTAATGAACTTTAAACAGAGTCTAAACTTAGGAATCAGATTTAGATGTAAATGGTGTTAGTTTTTTTATTTGTTTAAAGGATACATTTCCAAACCTCAGGCCAAATAGACTTTGGCCATCACTGTCTCTCCTTAAACAACTGTATTTTACCTTTTTCAATCTTTCACAGCCAGAAAACAAGGCCACTTTAAGCCAGTCTTTGCTGCACTGATTTCAGAAACTACAAGAATATTATATTCCTTGAGTTGGAAAATGTGTCCCTTACTTTATGGGGTAAACATCTGTCAGATAGTCGATTTTCTAAGAAAGTTTCTCTAGTTTCACGACTGCATTCACCTGACAATGGAAGAATAAGGGAAAAAACTGCTCATTCCCATCCAGAAGCCCCTGTTGGTCTTAAGGGAGCAGGAACAGAGAACTGTGTCCCCTTTTGCAGGGAATGGGGCTTCCTGGAGAACATTCCAGATGCCAGGAAAATGCAGCATTTCTGCTTGGGCCCCTTCCTTTGCTGGGAGCCACATATAGAAGGTACTCAGCTGTGAGCTGCAGCCAGACACCCCTGCCAGGGCAGGGCTGGGGCTGCCAGCCCTGCCTCGTTTCAGCACAGGTTAGAGACTCCCCTTGTCAGCAGGCAGCATAGGAAGTTGTGATGAGCACAGAGAACCAGATAAGCAGTTTCTCTCCTTCAAGGAGAAGGGCCCTGAAAAGGATGCTTTTCCTGTCCTTTGCCTGAGCAGGAATTCTAACAGGAATGGGCAGGAACTGTACTCACTTCATCTCCATCAGGAAAGAACAGCTCTTGCCCAGGGGTGACTGGTTCTTTGGGCCTCTGGGCAGTGTAAACCTTCATGGTAACACATGGAAAATTAAGTATGAAGGAATAGACACCGTTTACATCCCTCCTGCTGCTAAATGTATTTCTCTTAGACAAATGTGATAATGGCATGATTTCCCACTTGCTCTTCAAGAATATGGTGACAACTCATGAGCCAGCTACTGCAGAGAGGGTTCTAATTAGCTCTACAGTTTGTTCTTAAACTCTTAGGGAGGTCTCCTGTTAACACATCTGGCTCTTAAGGTGAATGCTCTCTTTTTGCTGAAGTAGCAGTGTTATTTGGCCTTCCACAATTGCTCAGCATGTGCTGACTCTGCAGGAGCTCTCTGGCTCCTGACTCTGAGAGGTCCTCTCAGCCCCCTTGCAGGGGAGGCTGACTGAGCAAGTTGCTGCCAAGTCCATGTCCCCATGATGACACTTTGTGCCCCAGGGTCCCCATTCAGCAAGTGAGTGGCCTCACCCCCATGTGGGATGCCATTGGTTACTTTCTCACAAAGGACTTGGATCTCAAAGTGTCAGGGTCTTCTGTTCTAAGGTAAGAAATGTGGAGCTGTCCCCACTGGAGCTCTAGGACAGAGACTGGAAAGGGCCAGAGAGCTGGCTGTCCCCCGGTGGTCAGGCCACTGTCATCTGCTCACCTCCAGCATTTTCTGTCTTGAGAGCTAGAGTCACGTAGCTAAGTGTCACTGGTCACACAACAGCCTGCTGGGCACCCACCATGCTGACAGAGCTCTCAGCTGGGCCCTGCAGTCAGCCAGTGTTTACTAGTCCCCAGAAATTTCTTCCAGCCTTGCCTACACGGGGAGATGGGTCCCCTCCATTCTGTACCTCTGTGTTGGTACCATGGGTTCACTCAGAGGTGTTGCTTCCTTGGCCCCCAAGAAGTCCTCTCCCTTGTGGGGCATGAGGCATGGGTAATACCAACTGCAAATTCCCATAGGCTCATAGTGTTAGAGAATTATATTATTTTATATTATTATCTTTTTTAAGTGGCTTTTTTTATTCTTCATGGTTTAGCATTGTTTGCATTTTTATTAGTTACAGTGCTATTAAAGGATATGTGTTTCTTCCTTTTTATTATTTTTATCAGGTACTTTTGTTTAATTGCACATTTTTTAAAATCCTGAATATATGAAACCTTTTTATTTTTCTGTAACACATAGTCAGTGGAACCCTCTCATGGTTGGATTATTAGCAGTTAAATACATTTTATACAAGTACAGCTTAGATTAATTCCCAGTTTTTATACCTGCCCCTTTGTGTTTCATGCATTCCTCCTTAACAGATTGGAAATCTGAGTTAAAATTTATCTCCAAACCTTTCATATGAGAGTTACAGATTAAAGAAAGTTGTCCTCATTATTTTGCCTTACCTTTGTGTATATGCCAAGAAGTCTTTAACACTTTAAACATTTAATTATATTGTATTATTCTTCCAAAGATGACCTCCTGTTAATGTTCAGTGCTAACTGCAATCTGATAAGGAATAATGTCACTGCAGAATGCATGTGACTTTCACAGTAAGGCAAGACGGCCTGGTGAGCTCCCTTCTCTTGTACTCAACTGAATGGAACCTCATGCATTGCCTCGTAGGGGCCACACTGAGGAAGCTGCTGCAGGTAGGGTTTGCTTACCCACCATTAACAAGAAGGTCTCCCCACTTTGTCAGAGAGACACCCAGCAAACAAAACTCGGCCATAGTCATTCTGACTCCTAATGATAACCTGTCAGAGTTGACCCAAGTTTATTATTTTTGTTTCTATTTTATCATTGTTTAAGACCCTGCCCCCAGGGATCATTACAGACAAGAGTGTGTATGGAGGACGTATGTCTCCATGTGCTGAGCAGCTTTCCTGCACAACCCTCCCTTGGATCTGCCCCTGTGAGTCCAGGGCAGGGGAACTGGGGAGGCTGCAGGAGGGCTCTGCGTGAACAGTGGGGAGAAGAGGCTGGGTTGCACTGAGGATGGCACCTGGAAGCCGGCTTCCTTTTTGCAGGCCAAAACTGCTTTCACAGTGTTGCTTTCAAAAGCTCGGTTTTTATACTGTTAAAAAGAAATCTAAAGTTCATGTAAACAGACTTGAGACCTCTTTGATGTAAAAACTGGTCATCTATTTTTTCTTCTAACAGCATAATTCATTTGATTTATGCGGTATTCAGTTGTGTCGTGTATATCCTTATCGCTTTTTGCTCATCCATCTTTATGTGGAAACTCATACTGATTTAAGAAATGATTTATCCTTTTGGCAAAGTGATCCCATTCAATATGGTTATAATAAAAGACTAATGTGAAACTCAGCTTCCAGCTTGACTTGTTCCAGTTCTGGGTCAGGGGTGGGAGCACAAGCTACTGACCAGGCCCAGGGGAGCCCAGTGCACAGCTGGGTGGGGTGCCGACGATGGTCCTGTGCCCCCAGCCCAGGAGCAGAGGTCGTCGTGGCCTCACATTGCCGCCCGGCCTCGCCCACCCCACACCCCCCAACTCTGCCATTCCTCAACTTGCCAGCCTTAGGCAAGTTGCTTAAACTCTGAGGCCTTAGTTTATCCATAAAATGGGGAAAACAGTAGTTACCTGCTTCATAGGGTATGTTGAGGATTAAATAAGATGACACATTTAAAGTACTTAGAAACTAAACATGGTGAAATGTAGGGCAGTTTCAAAGATAATGCTTAATTCTGAAAGAGTCCCGGGAGATCAAGTTGTCCCAACCCTTCCATGGACGATCTGAGGCTTTCTGGGGGTCTGGCCATCTGCCCAGGGCTGCTCAACTCCAGGGTCCCACCCTAGGCGCCCCACCTGCCCACTGGTCAGAGGCTCATTAGCGGGAGGTCCCAGTGGCTTGTCACTCAACACACAAGCACACACACACACATACATTCTGTCTTGCCCTCCGCACCGAGTCTACTCTGGTGGGCTCCCACCCAACTAACGTGAGGCTTGGTGAAGAGGCCATCAGACCACACTCTAATTTTTACATGACAAGAGAAAGTAGAAAATGGGGTGAAGGGATCTCTAGCTTACGTAGAACCACAAAGCCAGTGGCAGCTTGGACACAACTTGTGCTTGAGTCTGCCCCTAGCATAAGCCTCTGTCCTAGGCCCAGCCAACAAGGGACTTTCACTCCCTTGGGTTACAACCCTCCCCAACCCCTTCCCCCAAGGGACATTGTTAACCACAGGTTCTGCCATAAAATGTGGAGGGCCTGGCACACTTCTCGGATGTCATAGTGGCGAGGGCAACCCTGACTTCCCCTGACCAGGAACAACCTCACACTGACACCCCCCACTGGTGCTGGGAGCAGAGACCCTGTTGTAGCCGGCACTCTCAGTTCCTCACCCACATCCCTTCTGACTTCTGCCCTACCCTGCACCTCTTCACCTGAGGGCTTTTCCCAAGCCCCAGAAATCTACTCTGCAGGCCTTGGGTGGGCAAGCTGAAAAGCGCAAGGGAATGACATCTGGGAGCCATCAGGAGCTGGTGCACAGACACCCTGGCTCCCTTGCTCCTGGGTGGGGTGACCCTTTCCTTCCAGGTTAAGCTGCAGTTGCTCAGTGGTAGCTGGCTTGACAATGCCCTCTGCATCGGCTGCCTCCCCCGCACCTCCCCACCAGACTCACTTCCCCACTCTCCTACTGGTGTTTCCCCTCCCAAATAAACACCTTGTTCTGAGTCTTCTCTCAGGGTCTGCTTCTGGGGGTCTGAAACTAAGACACCTTCCTTCCCGGGCTGCTTCTTCAGACGGAAGGGATGTTCTGGCTCCCATACACCTCTGTCCCAGTGGGGGTAAAAGACAAGCAGGAGAATGCTGCAGGGGTCAAGTTTGGGCCAGAGTCCTTAAAACTGAGCATGTGCAGAGAGGCAGCCTCCCTTGTTTCTATGGTTTGCAAGTCACTTCAGAGGGCCAGGGCCATCCTGTGTGTGGGTCCTTACTCCCAGGCCCACCAAGTTGGTGACCCCTCCACAAGTGAGATTTACCCGCAGCTGATAATACCCTGCTAGAGGAGCTCCACTTTCAGTTTGTTATTTACCTTCTCTACAGTAAGCATTCTTAGCCTTTTAAGGATGTGTATGTATCATCAGAAACTTCTGTGCTCTGAGGCACATCTATCTGTGAGAAAGGACAGGCCTCACTGTAAGATGGCGGCCTCTGGAAACAGAGGTGGATGACATGCTGACCCAGAGAATTTATTCAGTATCTGTCCACTCGTTCCTTCAGCAAACTCTTTTGATCATTCTCAAAGTATGTGGCACTACATGGGTGTTGGGGACACACAAACAAATGCCCCTCAAATTGCCAGAGAGGGATAGAGGAGACACATTTCTACATTGGGAACACCAGTAAATGTTTAAATGCTAGGGGAGCCCAGAGGAAGCTCTTCATCCAGCAGGGAGGCTCCCAAAAGGCTTCAGAGGCGAGTCAGGTGACCTGGGCCTCGTGTGAGTCAGCCTTCCCTCCCCTCTGCGGTGAGCAACGGGGCAAGCCCACTTCCTGTAAGTAAATGCTAGAAATGAAGTTGAGGGGTGGTTTACATATAGCAGCCAAAGAGGGTTGCATTTTCCCACAGGCACCTGCCATAATGGGCACTGGTCCCTCGTCAGGACTCGATACTGTCCAATAAATCAGTTGAGCCGACAGTGTACTCATCCCCCAGGCTGTGAAGACTATGACGTCAACATCAGCTAGAGGGAACCCCAGAAGGTTCCTGAGGGCATACCATCATCCCGGCTGTAGTTCAGGAAGCAGCCTGGCAGCAGGAACCACTCCTGTGTCTCTTAGAGCAATGATGGCATGCTTAATAAGCAAAGGGATGGTGGGGAAATGACAGAGGCTGTCAGGCTGCAGTGGATGTCACCTCAGGGGTCCTCTCCGGGGAAGGGGTCAGCAAAGGCCATACAGGAGAAAGGAGACTCGCTCACTGCCCTCCCAACAACCTCTTGGCCTTCAACACAATACCCTGCCTCCTGCCTCCTCAGCCTCTACCCCTGGTCCACATCCACCCAGCTGTCCAAGCCAGTGCTCAGCCTCCCTGCCCTTGGTCCATCCATGACTTGATGAGGCCCCTCTCCACACCCCTCACCACAGAGGAGGCCTTGTCCTACTTACCAGGCCAGGCCAGTGGCCTCGTTCTTCTGACTATCCACCCCATTCCCTCACCTGGAAGCAGCCCCTTCAAGCCCTCACAGAGAAGGTTGGCTCTTTGTGCCACCCCATCCCCACCACCCCTCAGGGCTGTACTCAGCCCCACTGGCCTTCTTCCTGCTAGACCCTTTCCTAACCCAAAGCTTCACACATGCTGATTCCTCTGTCCTGCTCTCCAATGTACACCTAGTGAACACCTGCTTCAACAGCCAGGGAGCTCTTTGAGGCAGCCCCACCATGCTCCCTGCCATGGGACTGCTTTCTGGAGGTCCCATTGCTGTAGTTCACTTTGCCTGCTGTGCTTGTTACCATGACTGCAAAACAAATTACCCCAAACTCTGAGGCATAAAACAACCCTTTACTATGCTCATGGATTGTGTGGGTCAGGAATTCAGACAGGGCCCGGAGGGGAAGGTTTGTCCCTACTTTACAATGTCTCAGGCCTCAGATGGAAGACTCAAAGGCTGGGGGCTAGAGTCATCTGAAGGCCGGTTCACTTAGATGCCCGATGGTCGATGCTGAGACCTTAGCTTGGGCTGTCGGCTGGAACCCCTACATGTGGCCTCCTCGTGTGGCCTGGGCTTCCTCGCAGCATGGTGACAGGGTTCCAAGAACAAGTGTCCAGAGAGAGAAACAGCACACACCAGGTGGCAGCATTTCACCATTTTGGCCCACCCTCAGAAATCACAGAGCATCAGTTCTGCCACATTCTGTTCACTGAGGCAAGCACAAACCCACCCAGTCCCAAAGGGAGGGGAAATAGATTACACTTCTTGATGGGGTGTAGTGACATTCTGGAAGCACATGAGAAACTGGGAATATTGCTGTGGCCGCTTTGGAGAACACAATCTGCTTAACACACTGACTGGAGGCTTCTCCAGGGTGGCCAGGATGAGGCCTCAGTCATCCTGTAGTAGACGAAGGCTACACCAGCCATACTAGAAAGTGAACAGGCTCTATCTAAACCCTATAGTGTTTATAGCAGCTCACTCTTCCAGGAATCCTTCTGTGATGGTTTTAAAGCACCATCATCACCACCCCCAAATTATTTGACCCTCTTTCCATCAAGAGCCCCTTGAATCTCTGCTCTGTGACTTCCAGCCAATAAAATATGGTGGGATGATGCAACAACAGTTTCTAGATCCAGGCCTTACTTCCTGTTCCCTGGTATATTTACTCTTTGAACTTAGCCACCACACTGCAAGGAAGCCCAAGCTCCACGAAGAGGAACCCACAGCATCAACTTAAAATGTGTGACTGGGCCATCACAGAAGTGGATCCTTTGGCCCCAGATGACACCATTTGAAGCAGAAACAAGGTGTACCCACTGAACCCTTCCCAAATTACAGAATTGTGAGCAAACTAAATGATTGTTTTAAGCACTATATTTGGGGTGGATTGTTATGCAGAAATCAATAACTTTCCCAGGGGCCCTGATTAAATTCTCTCATCCTGGTATTACACATCTTTCCAAGCCTTTTTCCTACCTACCCACATTCCTTCCTGCCTCCTGCTAAATGCATTCATGTCCAAGTCTGGAATTTGCCTTTCCCTTCTTGGAATAAGGTCCTGGGCCTTAGCTCCTCATATTTATTGAGCACCTACTATGTCCCAGGGAACTGTGCTAGGGGCTTGAAACATGTAGTGATAAGTTAGATAAGATCCTTGTCCCGGGAAGCTTGCAATTCACTAGAGGAGAAAAGCAATGCATCAATGCTCAGTAATTAATGAACAAGATCATTTCAGAGGTGAATGGTGGCTCAAAGACTTGAGGAAGCTCAGTTCCCTTTCCCCCAGGGCACACAGCTAGACCACATGTTTCAGCCTCTCTTGCAGTGACTGAGCTTGGGCCTATGGAATCTGAGGGATGACCCTGTTACAGGAGCAGTTTGTGGAGAGAGAAGATGAGCAGGTGACCATGGCAGCCCTGAATGCGGGGGGGGGGGCTAGGAAATCCCTTTCTCTCCCCAGATTTGGGGGCCCAGCCTGTCCGAAATTTGTCTTAAGCCTCTCTGTCATTCTTTGCTTTCACTCCCACACACATCACCCCTGAGGAACAAGCCCGAGCAATCTGCTCAAATCCCAGTGTTGCTGACAGCGTAACTTGGAACCAACCCCAGTCCTCTCTCGAGAGATTTTAGCGCCCCGCAGACACCAGTGGCCTGGAACCCGCCTGTCGGGTTCGGCCCTCCAGGCACCATTCTCAGTCCCGTAAGAAGGGACTTTGAGCAAGACAAGGAAGCTCTGGGAGCCTCCATTTCCTCGTCTGTGAAATGGGGTGTGGGGCGGGAAATGCCAAACGCAGCCACCTCACGGGGCTGTTGCCAGTGGGATCAAGGTGTCGTCACCAACTCGCGCTCAAAAGAACCCCCTGTGGGGCTGAAGGTGTGTGCGAGCGCGGCCCGCAGCCCGGAGGACTTGGGTGGCCTCGCGTCCAGGCCGGCGGCAGCCTCACCCGCGCAGCCCGGGGACCCGGCAGCCGCCTCCGCGCGTGTCCGTCCTCTGTGCTGGCACCAGCGCCCACCGCTTGGCGAAACCGGAGGCGCCCCTCCAGGGTGTGTGCGCACCACGCGCGTCGTCAGCGACGGCGGGGACAGGTTCTCAGAACCCCGTGCCTCGATTCGAAGAAAGCCTGCGGGTGCCGGCGGAGACGTTAACCACAGAGCATGCTGAGGAGGCGGCCGGGCCACTTCAGCGGGGGGCGGAGCGCACCCTCTCCGGCGGGCGCTGAGGCCCTGCGCAGCCGAGCTCAGAGGCTGGCTCCGCCCCCTGGCGGCGACGCGGGGGCGGGGCGAGCACCACGCCGGGAGGCTGCGGACCGCCCAGCCCTGCGCTGCGGCTGCGGTGAGTAAAGCCGCCCCGGCCTCGCGTGGGCCCCCGCCCGCCTCGGCAGGGTGGGTCCCGCCCCTTCGGGAGACGCTCCTTTTCTTCATCTGAAAACTGAGAACGTTGGAGATTAGACTTTTCCCGAACTTTTTCGAGCGTGGCCCACAGGAAGAAATACCTTTTACAATGTGCTAGATGAGGTTGACTATAACAAACAGGTCTCAAAACGTCAGGGGCTTAACACCAGAGAAGTTCCTTTCTCACTCACGTAACTGCCCAGGGCAAGGCATGGTGGTTTGTGGGCTGCTCTCCCCGAGGCAATGATTCAGGCTCCCGGACGCGCCAAGGCTCCACCATCCGCTGGGACGTTCACACCCATTTCAGAGCCACCTTGACCCAGACGTCAAACATTTCACTCACATTGTACTGGTGAGAGCAAGTCACCCCAAGGCCCAACTAGAGACAAGGGGGTGGGCAGGGTCACCTCTGGCAAGGCAGCCCCTCCCTAGGGACCCACCCATACTGTGGGAAGGGGCCCAGATTTGGCAGCCAGTCCCACGCCTCTACCACACCCTGAACCCACGCACACAGCAGAGACAGGAGGTTCACGAAGCAAACTTACTTGATTCTGATACCTTCCATCCTACTTTATGTGGTTTTTTTGTTTGTTTCATTTTGTTTTGTTTTGTTCTGTTCTGTTCTATTTTTTTTCTTGCAATTTGATTGAGAAATAGTCACATACTCTACAATAGTCCAAAGTAGACAATCAGTTGTTCACAGAATAATCATATAGTTGTGCATTCATAACCACAATCAATTTTTGAACATTTCATTACTCCAAAAAATAAAAATAAAGAAGAACACTCAAAACATCCCACTCCACCCCCACCCCACCCCTATTATTCATTTACTTTTTGTCCCCATTTTTCCACCCATCTGTTCATACACTGGATAAAGAGAGTGTTGAGCCACAGGTTTTCATAATCATGAGGTCACACCATATAAGCTATATAGTTAAACAATCATCTTCAAGAATCAAGGCTACTGGGTTGCAGTTCAACAGCGTCAGATACTTCCCTCTAACTATTCCAATACACTAAAAGTTAAAGAAGGTTATTTATATAGTGCATAAGAATGTCCTCCAGAGTGACATCTCAACCCCATTTGAAATCTCTCAGCCACTGCAACTTTATTTTGCTTCATTTCTCTTCCTCCTTTTGGTCAAGGCAGCTTTCTCAACCCTACAATGCCAGGTCCAGGCTCATCACCAGGAGTCACGTCCCACGTTGCCAGGGAGATTTATAGCCCTGGGAGTCATGTCCCATGTAGGGGGGGGCAGTGAGTTTGCCTGCAGAATAGGTTTAGACAGGCCACAACTGAGCAACAAAGGTATCCTATTCTATTTTTAAATGCTTGGCATGACCCACTAAATTAATTTCATAACTGACTACATGGGTGTGACCCAAATTGACATGGGGTCCCTGGCCCCTTTCTTTGAAGAGACAACCCAGACTGCTGCATTTTCCTGTATAGATCTGATTTCAAAATCTCCAACTCATTTTGGCCCACATACCACTATTTGTGCAACTCTCTCCCACTATGAGCAAGGAACCTCTCTGTGGAAAAGCCATGTGATAGGGGTCCTCTGCAGCCTTCAGGATGTCACCCCATGGATGTGCAGTGGGGTGCAGTTACAGGCATGAGGGATTGTGCAGCTGATGGATCTGGATTCAAGAAGGGCCTCTGTTACACACAAAGCTGTGTGTCCTTGGGCAATTTGCACAACCGCTCTGAATTTCCTTCTGTTTACCTGTAAGTGGGGATCCATTGCCTGCCCCACATGTGTGAGGAGTACATGAGTTAAAGAAAGTTAAAGAAAGGGCCTGGCTCACAGTTCATGCCCATAGATGCCTGTGTACCCGGCCACCCAAGGGTGGTCCACGTAACCACTTTTTTGTGTGTAGACTTTGCTGCCCTCCACATGGATGAGACAGGGCTAAACGAACTCTGTACCAGGAGCTCCCATTTGCTGGATGAGTCCCAATGGCCACACTTCCAGCTCAGCTGAGGAACTGCCCTTGGAGACTGCTCACCACCGTTATACCTCCTGACAAGTCCATGTGGGACATTTTGCGAGTCTGGGAAAGGCTGGCCCGAGAGCAGATGGGGGACATGATCTGACCCAGAGCAGGAGGAAGACAGTGAGTGGCAGGAGCAGCTTCCCCAAGGGAGTGAAGTTTCTAGTGGAAAGTTGGCGTTGACCAGGCAGATTGTGGGGAGAGGAGGTGTCCAGACCGAGGGAATAGCATGTGCCAAGGCCCGAGCAGGAAAGAGGGGGAGAGCCTGGCATGTCAGCAAGGGCCAGTGAGGGGAGTGCCCTGGACCCATGTGGTCTGAGAACTCCATGGCTCTCTGGAACATTCTCCCCACTCTAGGCTTATGTGTGTTGGGGGTGGAAGCTTCTAGAACATCTAAGGGTAAAGATGAACTTAAGTTGATTTAAAGGAAATAGAGCTCTACAATATGTCTTGTGCCTCAGAATGGCACAGGCCGTGGTGAGGCACGAGGCCCTCCTCTGTGGAGACGTGGCCAGGGGTGGCCTGCAGGGGCTTAGCCGTGAGACTCGGCTCTGTGCAGCTTGGTGGTGGGGCCCCTGTCTCTGCCCGCCTGGCCCCAGCCCTGGTCAGCTGGGTGTGGCAGCACGAGCAGCCAGGCACCAGTCTGTCCTGTCACTGCATGAGAAGAAATGAGGAAGAGGGATGGCAGGAGGGAAATCCGGTGACCTCAAAGGGTCCTCGAGGTAGAACCCCTGCTGGGAGTGGCCCTCCGCCCCCACCACACGCACAGGGAAACCCCTGGAACCCCAAAGAGGCCCCTCCAGGAGCCCCAAGACCCCCGAGTCCAGGCTGAAGCCGAGGTCCCTGTGAGCTCAGCAAATGCCTCCTTTCAAGGAGAGCCCTGAACAGAGCAGGGCCACAGACTCATCTCTTTCTTCCAGGCCCCAGGGTTTCTTCATTCTCTCCTCCTTTCTCCCTGTAGCAGAGCTGTGGGTGCTATTTATGGGGGCCTCTGAGTACCGGGCCCTGGGCTGGGTCCTTCCTGCAGGCCCTGAATCCACCCAGTGACCCCACCCTGTGGGGGATCGCACCATTCATCCTCCAGGTGGGAAAACGTCAGGGGTTATATTTTGTCAGAGGTCCCTCTACAGGAAGTGCTCAAGAGGGGGGGTGGCGGCTGATTCAAACTCAGTTTGCCTATGAGGTCAAGTTTCCTACCAGGAAGCATGGGGTGGATTGGAGAGCCCAGGGGGGCTCAGGGAGGAAGGAGGTTTTAAAGTGGCCTCTGAGAGCTGATGGGAAGGAGGGTTGGTGTTGCTGGGAGGGAAGTGCCTGAGCAAAGGCTGGCTGGCCCAGCCAAGATGGAGAGGGAAGGGGAGGCAGACTGGAGAGGCACCTCTGTGGCCCGGGAATGAGCCGGGGTTAGAAATCAGAAGGACCTGAGCCCTGGCCCTGCCTCTCGGTGGGTGGCCCTGGGTGGTCACCTCCCTGCATGGGCCCCGGTCTCCTCTTCAGTGAGATGGGACATGGGGGCAGGATGTCACCCATGGGGCTGGCTGGAGGGTGACCTCCTGACGCCAGGGTGCAGGTGCAGTCACTGCCCCTCCGGAGCCTGGGAGCTGGGGGCACTGACAGAGGGCTGCGGAAGGAAGAGAGGAAGGGAGCCAACCCATCAGTTAGGTAATCTGTGAGCATGTCTAGTAATCCCAGATGTTTCTGGTGGGGATACGTAAAGAAAGAAAATAAGAAATTAGGGGAGAAAGAGATGTGTTTTAACAAGCATTGGTGTTTGCCAGGCACCACACTGGGGGGATCACTGAGCCCAAGAAAGGCAAGTGGGAGAAGACAGAGGTGACAGGGACCATCAGAATTCTAATAAGTAGAAGCAACATCACTGAGAAAGCCCAAGAAATGCACTGAAGTCTGTCCACAGAAAGACAAACGCCATGTCCACGAAGCAGGTCCAGTGTGCCACCTGACTCTCCGGGGACAGCCACCCATGTGGTCATGGAGAGAACCCCAAACGGCAGAGGGGGCAAGGCAGGCCCTGGGGGCAGCTGTTCTGTGCAGGAATGCCACTGGAAGGCAGGGCCCAACTTGTTCCCACTCAGGCTCACGGGGTCACAAGAGGTCAAGAGGAAATGGCCTCGTACCTTGCCCCAGGTGGGCAGGGGGTTTCTTGATCTGCCAGAGCCCAGGCCCGGGCAGGCTCGCTCTCCAAGGAGGGCTGCAACAGCCCCCAGTGGGCACCGGCCCCTGGGCACCTCAATCCAGGCACCCTTCCAGGGGAATTGCTCCTTTAAGCAGAGCGTCCGTGCTGGACGCATCTGTGCGTCTGTCCGTGCTGCTGACGATGCGGTGCGTGGTTCAGTCCACCCCCCACCTGCAGCCCATATTCGAGGTCACTGCCGTGGAGGGTCTCGCACCACCTCTGCCCCCACCCCCCGCCAGATACCTCACAACAAGGAAGTGACACAGGTCGTGACTAAAGAGTGAGCTGTGAGGATAACCCACCACCCTGCAGGCCTGGTCAAAAGGAAATAACCAAAATCCAGTGACAGATTCTTAGCCACTCCTACTGTCACCTGTGGTGTGGGAGTTTAGGGCAAGGGGGATCCAACAGGACCCTTGGAGACTCCCACAGGATGGGGAAGACAGTCGTCGTGTCTGACCCCCTCTCAGTAATCTAAAGGGCTGGAGACAGGCTGCCTGTCTGCTCTGAATGGCCGTGGCTGGGTTCCAATAAACTTTATTTTACAAAATCAGGTCAGGGGCTGGAGCCATTCAACAGCTCCTGTGTCCCCACTAAGTTTAGTGTGTTCTCCCGATGAAGAAAACTACTTTCTGGAATTCCTCATGCTTTTGAGGACTATATTGTTGTCCCAGGAGTTTTCCAAAGGCAAAGAAGACATCTCAGCTACCCTGCCCTTTCCCACTTAGTTATGTTCTATTGAATTGAAAACACTGGATCAAAACAGAATTGGAAGACAAAGAACTTGAACAGACATTTCTCCAAAGAAGACACACAAATGGTCAACAAGCACATGAAAAGACCCTCAACATCGCAACATCATTAGCCATTAGGGAAATAAAAATTAAATCTACGATGAGATTCCTACCACTTCATATCCACTAGGATGGCTGTAAGAAAAAAAAAAAAAGGAAAATGGCAAGCGTTGATGAAGATGTGGAAAAATTGAAACTCTCCTTCATTGTTGGTGGGAATGTAAAATGTAGCAGCTGCTAGAGAAAACAGTCTAGTGGTTCCCCAAAAAGTCAAACAGAATTACCATATGACCCAGATATTCCACCCCTGGTGTATACCCCAAAGAATTGAAAGCAGGAGCTCAAGCAGATATTTGTATCTCAGTGTTCATGGCAGCACTATCCACAACAGCCAAAAGGTAGAAGCAACCCAAGTATCCATCAACTGATAAATGGATTAACAAAATGTAGTGCATCCACACAATGGAATATTATTTAGCCATAAAAGGGAATGAAATTCCAATACATGTTACAATGTGGATGAATCTTGAAAACGTTATGTTGTGTGAATGAGCCAGGCACAAAGACCACATATTGTATGATTCCACTTATATGAAATATCTAGAATCAGCAAATTCATAGAGACAGAAAGTAGATTAGTGATTACAGGGGCTAGGGAAAGGGGAGAAAGGGGAGTTGTTGCTTAATGGGTGCAGAGTGTCTGTCTGGGATGATGAAAATACTGAAAATAACATTGTGAATGTAATTGATGTAACCGAATTGCACAATTAAAATGGTTAAAATGGCAAATGTTATGTTATTCATATTTTGCCACAATTTAAAAAAAAACTAGAAAATAATTTAGAGTTAAGTTAATCAAATTTGAGCAAATTCAACAAACGTTGTGACATGCATACTCTGTTCAGCCTGGGTATAAATCTCAACTTTGCTGATTTCGCTTGTGCTGCCTGGAGCTAGTTCCTTAACCTCTCTGGGCCTTGGTTTCCTTATCTGTGAAGGGGATAAGATGAGTCTTGTGTAATCATAGTAATAGTGTCAACACCATCAGCACAGCCAGACCTGACACATGGTGGACTCTCCATAAGCATTTGAAGAAGTAAGGGAGGTCATCGCAGAGGCTGCTGGGGGAACGAAGGATCTAATCCAAGCATGGTGCCCAACACCTGGTGAGCCCTGGACATTAGTCCTGTGGGCCAGGCCCTGTGCTCATCTTGGGAGAGAAAAGCCAACCATATCAGCATCCCTACCCTGGAGGCCTCACCAACGCAGAGTTTAATTCCCCCATGTACTGAGGTCCGGCCAGTCTAGATGATTTGCCCAGGATCCCAGATTGAGAGGTGGGACTTGAATCCATGCCTTGGCCCATTAAACAGGGATTCTTTCCCAATGCCCAGGTGTACCCCGCTCTAAGGAGGATGTTGAGGTAGGAAGTGACGGGGCAGGCTCAGCTCCCCCATCTCCCGGCACTGGGGAGACCCTCCATGTACCCCTAGGCCACGAGGGGCAGCCACCTCTTCCAAGCCAGCCTCCAAAGCCTCACCTACCCCAGGGCTGAGATGGGCTCCTAACGTGGAAAAACGGAGACCCGGGCGTCCAGAGAGAGGAGCTTCGTCCACTTCGGGAGCCTCGATGCCCTTCCTTACAACCGAACGTTTGAAGTCAACCCACTTCAAGAAAAGCACTGTTTTCAATTCCGCAAAGGAGTTTTTCTATCTGTAAATGGGGCATATGGCCTGACAATGTGCTACTTAAGGTATTAAAGGAGCTCACTTCATCCAGTATCAGGGAAGGTGAAGATGTGGAGAAACTGGAACTCTCAGTTTCCGATCGGAGTATAAAATGGTGCAACCACTTTGGAAAATGGTTTGGCAGCTTCTTATAATGTTAACCTACACCTACCCTATCACCCAGCAATCACACCCCTAGGTACTTACCCAAGAGAAATGAAGACACATGTCCACAAGAAGACTGGCACATCAACATTCAAGGCAGCTCTGTTAATAATAACCCCAAGCCAGAAGCAATGCCAACATCCATCAGCAGGGTAATGGACAGACAAACTGTGGAACATTCCGACAATGGCAGCCTACTCGACAACAAAAAAGAATGAACTTTTGGTTCACATAGCAACAGGATGAGTCTCATAAGCATAAGGATGAACCCAAAAGCCAAACCTGAAGAGCATATACTGTAGGGTTCCATGTATAGAAAGTTCAAGAAAAGGCAAGAACAAGCCTGGAGTGGTAGACATCAGAAACTGGTTGCCTCTAGTCAGTGGCGGCAGAACGGACTGGGAAGAGGCCTGAGTTGCGTTATGCACCCTAAAATATAGTTGTTCCCCTTCCCCCTTAACACAAAACTGTATTCTGTCTCCAAATATTTAAATAAGTTGGTTGTAATCAAGAGAAAGACACATGTATGTCCTGCGGCTTAACGTATACTGGTCATATGGACACATATCTTGGGCTCATACACATACATTCAACCAATGTTTAGTGAGCATTTCAGACACTAGTCTATATATTTCTAGGCACTGGGGAGGCAGAGGTAAAACAAAAAATTAAAAAAAAAAAAACTACCCAAATCAAAAAAAGTCAACCCAGGCCCGTCCCTGCAGAGTTGACAGTCTAATGGTCTAAGGTCCCCCCTCCTGCCACCCCCCCACCTCCCCTGGTCATTGCTGCTGCAGAGCCAGGTCACTGACTCGGACAAATGGAGTTCAGCACAAGGGAGGAGGGATGGTGATATGATGATGAAGACAATGAAAAAAACATGAAGGAGAACATGGGGAAAATGATTGTATGGGCCACAGAAGCATATTAAGTGACATCCCAACATTATACACAAATGCAAAGCATGCAGTTGGAAGGGAAAGATGGTAGAGATAATTCAGAATACTAGATCATCCAGAAATTGTTTCTCCTAGCTTCCTTATGCAGGCCTTAAAAAAATAAATTTCACTTTATTTTGAAAGAATCTTAGACTCACAGGGAAGTTGCAAAAATGGTATACAGAGAGTTCACACGTACCCCTCACCCAGCTTCCTCCATGACCACATCTTACTTGACTAAGTACAGTTACCAAGACCAGTGTGCTGGTTTGAATGTATTATGTCCCCCAGAAAAAGCCATATTCTTTGATGCAATTTTTTGGG
>PVKY010003204.1:0-22494 GCA_004027775.1 Bradypus variegatus | reverse complement strand
GCTAACATCAATCTAATACCAAAACCAGGCAAAGATGCTACAAAAAAGGAAACCTACCACCCAATCTCCCTAATGAATATAGATGCAAAAATCCTCAACAAAACACTTGCAAATCGAATCCAAAGACACATTAAAAAAGTCATACACCATGACCAAGTGGGGTTCATTCCAGGCAAGCAAGGATGGTTCAACATAAGAAAATCAATCAATGTATTACAACACGTCAACAATTCAAAAGGGAGAAATCAAATGATCATCTCAATAGATGCTGAAAAAGCATTTGACAAAATCCAACATCCCTTTTTGATAAAAACACTTCAAAAGGTAGGAATTGAAGGAAACTTCCTCAATATGATAAGGAGCATATATGAAAAGCCCACAGCCAGCATAGTACTCAATGGTGAGAGACTGAAAGCCTTCCCTCTAAGATCAGGAACAAGACAAGGATGCCCGCTATCACCACTGTTATTCAACATTGTGCTGGAAATGCTAGCCAGGGCAATCCGGCAAGACAAAGAAATAAAAGGCATCCAAATTGGAAAGGAAGAAGTAAAACTGTCATTGTTTGCAGATGATATGATCTTATATGTGGAAAACCCCGGGAAATCGACGATACAGCTACTAGAGCTAATAAACAAATTTAGCAAAATAGCGGGATACAAGATTAATGCACATAAGTCAGTAATGTTTCTATATGCTAGAAATGAACAAACTGAAGAGACACTCAAGAAAAAGATACTATTTTCAATAGCAACTAAAAAACTCAAGTACCTAGGAATAAACTTAACCAAAGATATAAAAGACCTATACAAAGAAAACTACATAACTCTACTAAAAGAAACAGAAGAGGACCTTAAAAGATGGAAAAATATTCCATGTTCATGGATAGGAAGGCTAAATGTCATTAAGATGTCAATTCTACCCAAACTCATCTACAGATTCAATGGAATCCCAATCAAAATTCCAACAACCTACTTTGCAGACTTGGAAAAGCTAGTTATCAAATTTATTTGGAAAGGGAAGATGCCTCAAACTGCTAAAGACACTCTAAAAAAGAAAAACGAAGTGGGAGGACTTACACTCCCTGACTTTGAAGCTTATTATAAAGCCACAGTTGTCAGAACAGCATGGTACTGACACAAAGGTAAACATATAGATCAATGGAATCGAATTGAGAATTCGGAGATAGACCCCCAGATCTATGGTCAACTGATCTTTGATAAGGCCCCCAAAGTCACTGAACTGGGTCATAATGGTCTTTTCAACAAATAGGGCTGGGAGAGTTGGATATCCATATCCCAAAGAATGAAAAAGGACCCCTACCTCACACCCTACACAAAAATTAACTCAGAATGGACCAAAGATCTCAATATAAAAGAAAGCACCATAAAACTCCTAGAAGATAATGTAGAAAAACATCTTCAAGACCTTGTATTAGGCGGCTACTTCCTGGACTTTACACCCAAAGCACAAGCAACAAAAGAAAAAATAGATAAATGGGAACTCCTCAAGCTTAGAAGTTTCTGTACGTCAAAGGAATTTGTCAAAAAGGTAAAGAGGCAGCCAACTCAATGGGAAAAAATTTTTAGAAACCATGTATCTGACAAAAGACTGATATCTTGCATATATAAAGAAATCCTACAACTCAATGATGATAGTACACACAGCCCAATTATAAAATGGGCAAAAGATATGAAAAGACAGTTCTCTGGAGAGGAAATACAAATGGCCAAGAAACACATGAAAAAATGTTCAGCTTCACTAGCAGTTAGAGATATGCAAATTAAGACCACGAGATACCATCTCACACCAATTAGAATGGCTGCCATTAAACAAACAGGAAGCTACAAATGCTGGAGGGGATGTGGAGAAATTGGAACTCTTATTCATTGTTGGTGGGACTGTATAATGGTTCAGCCACTCTGGAAGTCAGTCTGGCAGTTCCTTAGAAAACTAGATATAGAGTCACCCTTCGATCCAGCGATTGCACTTCTCGGTATATACCCGGAAGATCGGAAAGCAGTGACACGAACAGATATCTGTATGCCAATGTTCATAGCAGCATTATTCACAATTGCCAAGAGACAGAAACAACCCAAATGTCCTTCAACAGATGACTGGATAAATAAAATGTGGTATATACACACGATGGAATACTACATGGCAGTGAGAAGGAACGATCTCGTGAAGGGGGAACAATAATCCAAGAAGAACAGATAAGCTATCATGGGTAAATTTAACGTTCTGGGAATGCCCAGGAATGACTATGGTCTGTTAATTTCTGATGGGAATAGTAGGAACAAGTTCACAGAAATGTTGCTATATTAGGTTACTTTCTTGGGGTAGGGTAGGAACATGTTGGAAGTAAAGTAGTTATCTTAGGTTAGTTGTCTTTTTCTTACTCCCCTGTTATGGTCTCTTTGAAATGTTCTTTTATTATATATTTTTTAATTTTTTAAATTGTTCATACAGTTGATTTAAAAAAAAAAGTTAAAAAAAAACAAGGAAAAAAATATGCAGCTCCTTGAGGAGCTGGTGGAGAGTGCGGGGGTATTGGCCTGCCCCACCTCAATGGTTGGTAACATGCCTACAGACACAGGGGACTGGTGGTTTGATGGGCTGAGCCCTCTATCACAGGACTTGCCCTAGGGAAGACTGTTGCTGCAAAGGAGAGGCTAGGCCTCCCTATAATTGTGCCTAAGAGCCTCCTCCCGAATGCCTCTTTGTTGCTCAGATGTGGCCCTCTCTCTCTAGCTAAGCCAACTTGAAAGGCGAAATCACTGCCCTCCCCCCTATGTGGGATCAGACACCCAGGGGAGTGAATCTCCCTGGCAACGTGGAATCTGACTCCCAGGGACGAATGCAGACCTGGCATCGTGGGATGGAGAACATCTTCTTGAACAAAAGGGGGATGTGAAAGGAAATGAAATAAGCTTCAGTGGCAGAGAGATTCCAAAAGGAGCCGAGAGGTCACTCTGGTGGGCACTCTTACGCACAACAGAGACAACCCTTTTTAGGTTCTAATGAATTGGGGTAGCTGGTGGTGGACACCTGGAACTATCAAACTACAACCCAGAACCCATGAATCTTGAAGACAATTGTATAAAAATGTAGCTTATGAGGGGTGACAATGGGATTGGGAAAGCCGTAAAGACCACACTCCCCTTTGTCTAGTTTATGGATGGACAAGTAGAAAAATAGGGGAAGGAAACAAAGAAACAAACAGACATAGGCACTCAGTGTTTTTTTACTTTAATTGCTCTTTTTCACTTTAATTATTATTCTTGTTATTTTTGTGTGTGTGGTAATGAAGGTGTCAGGGATTGATTTAGGTGATGAACATACAACTATGTAATGGTACTGTGAACAATGGAATGTACGATTTGTTTTACAAGACTGCATGGTATGTGAATGTATCTCAATAAAATGAATATAAAAAAAAGAAAAGGAGTATCAATATCATGGGGAAGGGGCTGCATCTGGTTCATGTGTTTAGAGAGGCTGTTGCCCATGGGTTTGGGACTTATCTGGCATAGGAACACTTGGAGGATTTAAGTTTCTGAGAAGTAAATTTAGTGAGTGAAACTTTCATAGAGTCTCAGATAGGACCTGGGTATCCTTTAGTGTTTTCAGGACTCTTGTTGGGCTTATCGTACTGTGGCCATTTGGCATATGTAGCTGAAGCTTGCATAGGAGTAACCTCCAGGATAGCCTCTCTCGACGGTGTTTGAAATCTCTTAGCCAATGAAACCTTATTTTGTTGCCTTTCTTTTCCCCTTTTTGGTCAAGAAGGCATTCTCAATCCCCCGATGCCTAGGCCAGGATCATTCCTGGGAGTTGTGCCCCCATGTTGCCAGGGAGACTCACTTCTCTGGGAGTCATGTCCCACATAGTGGGGGAGGGTGATGAATTTATTTGCAGAGTAGGCTTAGAGAGAGAAAAGCCACATCTGAACAACAAGAGGTTCTCTGGAGGTGCCTCCTAGGCATAATTATCAGTGGGCTTAGCCTCCCCTTTATAGCCATAAGTTTCACTTGAGCAAGCTTCAAGATTGAGGGGCTGACTTATAAAGTAGGAGGTCCTAAGTTCACATAGCATATGTTCTGACCACAATAAAAAATCAATATCTCACATTATCATCATTCCTTGTACAATCCTCATCACTCTTCATCTTAAACCATTCTCATGACCCAAAACACCCCAAAGCTCTTGTCAGCCCCTAGTTATTCATCCCTAGATTAGTGTGTACTGGTAAGGTATTCCTATTAAATATAGTCTATAAGAGGTAGCTTTTCCCATATACCACTCTGTTGTTAACTGTTTGTATCAGTGTCATACCTTAGAAGTAGCTCATGCAAACACTTATTTGTGGTGCTGATACGTGGGATACACGCCTTTAAACAACCCCTTTCTATCATGTTTGCCTTCAATGCAGCACAGATACTCATAATCCCATTAACGAACTACCATCACCCCTGTCCATTCTTATACCTTTAAGTTCACCCTCATTATCATGCCTGAACATATTACATGATCGTTACCCCTTCACTAGCTTCTGTCTATCACTAGGTCCCCAATATTCTACACTGGGGATTTTACATTGTTCAGAGGGTTCATAAAAGTGGTAACATACACTATCTCTCCTTTGTGTCTGACTTCTTTTATTCAGCATTATATCTTCACGGTTCATCCATGTTGCCAAATGTTTCAGGATCTCATTCCTTCTTACTGCTGCATAGTATTCCATCGTGTGTACACCACATTTTGTTTATCCACTCATCTATTGAAGGACACTTGGATTCTTTCCATCTCTTGGCAATTGTGAACAATGCTGCCATGAACATCAGTGTGCAAATGTTTGTTTGTGTCGCTGCTTTCAGATCTTCTGGGTATATACTGAGAGGTGGAATTGCTGTATCATAGGGTAATTAGATGTCTAGTTTTCTGAGGAACCACAAAACTGTCTTCCACAGCGGCTGTACCATTTTGCATTCCCACCAGCAATGAAGAAGAATTAATAAATGTAGTTTTGAAAGAAACATCCTAGTATACCACGAATGGGTAACAATATGTCACAGAACATCAGTAGAATTTGCCAACACAAATACAATAAAATCAGGCAGTCACTCAATTTTAAAGGTCAGATCACAAATTGAAAAATATAAAAGCAGACAGAACTGAGTAAAAATACATGATTGAAATCCGTGTAAAAATCTACCAACACCCCAAGAGAAAAGTGGCAAAGGGAAGTCCAAATGTCCGTTATGCATCTGAAAAGATGTTTAATCACACCCCTAAGGGGCCTGCACATTTAAACCCGACTGGAGAACCCGTTCTCCATCAGGTGATCAGGGGTCAGAAAGCTGGGCCGAGTGTGGTGACGGGTCGCGGGGCTGTTGCTGGTGGCCGTGGGCACAGCTGCATCTCCAAGCACCCGCCGGCCCAGGGCCTGCCACGGCCCTGTGAGTAGCCACACCTCTGTCCACAGCACCCGGCCTAATGAGGTGGCGCACCTGGAGAGCCGGGCCGCACACTCAGCGCTGAGCGGTACAAGGACAGCCGCGAGGGACCAGGCCCCAGGGAAGTGGACAGCCTGCCCCACGCAGTCTCGTGAGGCACACCACCAAGAAGGAAACAGAGTTGGGCAGGAAAACCAGGCACGGGGAGGACGGGGTCTCTGGGCCTCGGTCTCTCCCTCCAGCCTGCTCAGGGTGTGCTGGGGCCTTCCCGGCCTGCAGGTGGTCTTCTCTGTGGTGGCCTCCTGCCCCACTGACCTGCCTCAGGGGAGACTGTCAGGCCAGAGGGGTAGGGGAGGGGAGGGGATGCCCACCCTGTCACAGGCGTAATGTGTCCGAGAAGCAGCCTGCGAGAGTGTGACGTGCACCAGGACAGGTAGCACAAGGGCCGCACAGTAAGAAGCAAGGGGGCCATTTGCAGGTCCCAGGCCTGCTCTCGCCATCCCACCCCTGGCAGGTCACCCAGCCACAGCTGGGCCCAGGAGCAGTGGGGGTGTCTATAGACCCCCCCTTACTTTCTCTGTGGGGATGGGCACGCAGCGCCTACGGGGGCCTGTCAACGGCTCACACGTGCTGGGGGCCAGGCTGCTGGGCCTGGCACAGGTCGGGAGCCAGGAAGGCATGAGGGGGCCTAATTGGGGCTGGGGTCCAGCTAGAATTAGGGGAGGGGCTCCTGGAGGGCTGAGATCCTTAGATTGGGGGGTGCACATTGAATTGTCTGTCCATTTCACGTGGGCTGCTGGCACTGCAATTTTTGGCGGGATGAGCAGCCCCTTTTTACCCTCAGCCTCCCACCGCAGGTGCCCAACAGTGCTCTGAGCCTTTGATGCGTACGCAATATGGAGGTCATGACTTTTTTGTTTTGTCAGAGGCTGTAGTGGAACTTGAGGTCGGAAAGTGTATTCAACCTCCAAATTTTAAAAAATGGATATTATTTCAGACCAGGGCAGAAGAGTTGATCTATTTCCTGTGCAATTAATTGTCCAAACAGTACAGGACAGAAGCTTTTAGAAGCATGAGCTGTTTGTGTGGCATGAGGTTTAAGAGAAGGTGATGTTTGTGGGGTCCTGGGGGCTTTTAATTGGGCCGTGTTTGGGGGTACACATGTGCCTTGTTCCCCAGCTGCTAAAGCACTATCATAAAATTGTTCGCCTTAAACGAAGGCAATTTCTGTCTTGCCATAGCAGGACAAAGTCAACAGCTGAATTTTGGAGGAAATCTTCCCCAAAAAACCCTTATCATTCCCTGTCCCTGGTTTTAGTTCCCTCGTTGTTAAAGCAAATACCGTGCAACTGGAACTCACTGGCTCATGGTTTTGAGGCGAGCGGAGGTCCAAACTCGAGGCCTCAGCCAGGCCCTGCTCTCTTCCTGAAGACCACGGTGCTCTGGGGCCAGCTGCAGACCTGGGTTTCCTTGGCTCTCCTGTCACAAGGAAATGCCCTCTCCTTCTCTCCTGGCTTCTGGCTCCTCCCCAAAGCTTTCTCTCTGTAAAGTCTCAAGGAATAGGATTAGGCCCCGTCCTGATTCAGTCAACCACACCTCAGTTAAAAAGAGCATCTTCCAAAGGGCCTGGACACAGTGGGCTCCCACCATCAGGAATGGATTCAGATTAAGAACAGGTTTTTGTGGGGTGTTCACAATTCAAACCTACCACAGTATGTTAGCTGACTGAGCGGTTTCCCCAGGTTTGTAGTAATTTGGGAAACGTCTACACCTTAACTAATTATCATACCTTCAAAGGTTCTGTTCACAGATGTGCTCACACCCACTGCCCCGTCCTCAGGTGGGCAGTGTCTCGGGAGCCCTGGGCTGGACGCCCCTCGGTAACCACAGGAGGTTCTCCGCGCGCTCAGGGAATTCCCCGGGGAGCCTGGCTCGCTGTGACAAGGGGAAACAGGGATTCTGCATCCACTTGTGTTATGGACAACTGGAGTAGGCAGTTTGATACCTGGAAAACCCATTTGATGAATCTTTCTGGGTATCCCACTTACTTAATTTTCTATTTCTTAGTTTCAAATGATGTCTGTGGTTTGCCTTGTCTGATCCTGCCCTGAGATGCACACAGAGCCTGGCCTGACCAGGAGCTGCCTGGACCCAGGCCTCGGGCTGGCGGCCACCGGGGGAGGCAGGACCCAGAGCAGAGGGCACCCACGCCTGGGGCCGGTGCTGCCCTGGGCCAAGGTCATGGGGTCATTCTGGGTGCCTGGAGCAGCGGGGTGAGACGTACGGGACCCCGACATGGTTCCAGGTGAGCAGAGCGTCTGCCCGCGCCCACTCAAGGCTCCCTCCGCGTCAGGTCTCGTGGCGAGGCCCAGGAACCTGGGTCTCTCCGGCCCAGGCCATCTCCCAGCAGGGGAGACCTGCCCTTCGCCCCCGGGCATCTCTGAC
The DNA here is from genome assembly GCA_004027775.1 of Bradypus variegatus. Classification (NCBI taxonomy): domain Eukaryota; kingdom Metazoa; phylum Chordata; class Mammalia; order Pilosa; family Bradypodidae; genus Bradypus; species Bradypus variegatus. The sequence goes on along the minus strand of PVKY010003204.1, from coordinate 14,590 downwards.
AGCTGCTCCAGCACCGCATCCTCAGGGGGTTAAATGTTTCCTTGCAGTAACATCTGTGCAACTCCATTGCCCATTTTAACCCTTTCCAAGAGCACAGTTCAGTGGTGTTGACCACATTCACAATGTCGTGCTAGCCTCACTAACATCCTTTCTTCATCTCCAACAGAACTGCACCCGTTAAGCCAAGATTCCCCATTCACCTCTCACCCAGCCCCTGGTCATCTACTGTAGCCGCTGTCTCTATGAATTTGCTTATTCTACGTATTTCATATAAATGAGATCATATGGTATTTGTCCTTTTGTGACTGGCTTATTTCACTCCATGATGTCTTCAAGGTCCCTCCATTGTCACATGTCAGCACTTCATCCCTTTTTTTTGGCTGAGTCATGTCCCATTGTGTGTATGGAGTGCATTTTTTTATCCATTCATCTCCTGCTGGACACTTGGGGTGCTCCCACCCTTTGGCTATTACGAATCATGCTGCTATGAACCTTGGTGTACAAATATCTGTTCAAGTCCCTACTTTCAATTTTGGGGGGTATATAGCAAGAAGTGGGATTGCCAGGTCATAGGATAATTAATTCTATGTCCAGCTTTCTGAGGCTCTGCCAAAACCCTCCTCAGCCGGTAGTGAGAAGCCCTGGCCATCCACTAGGGAAGAGAAAGCAGCGAGCATGAAGCCGCCTGGGTCACAGATATGGTAATTAACACACACGTGCCCACAGCCACAGGTAACTCACATTGTCACTTCAGTCTTCCTCGAGCCATGCCTTTCCTTCCAAAAACACATGCTAACGTCCCTTACTCGGACTTGAACACATGGACTAGAATGGAATCAGGGCCCAGTTTACAAATACCTCTCGGGTCTGCCCCTGCAACCAGGCGTCTAAGGAACCAAGTCTGATCTCAGCTCCTTCCCCTACACTGCAAAACCTCCAGCTCTTTGAGGAGCCAAAAGCAAGTCCAGTCTGAACAAGGACACTGATCACTTGCCAGCTCGGAGAGAGGACAGGTCACGTCACACAAGGGATGCCGTGCATGCTGAGGGACTGAGCGCACGCCCAATCACAGACGCAGGGCCTCCTCTCAGAACCCAGAGTGCCTGGTCAGTTGGCACTCGAGGATGGCCAGCCAGCTCCGCCTGCTGCCCAAGCTGCCCCTCACCTGGCCCCTGGAGGAGCCCCTCAGATTGGGCTGGCCAGGCCTGGTGGCGCGGGCTGTTTTTCCTAAGGGCCTGGCACTTCTCTGATCTCTCATTTGAGCTGATTTTTCCAGAGAAGCTGGAACTCTTCCCTTGTTCCCTAATCTAATCAACCTCAGGGTGGTATTCTGGCGACAAAACTTTTCTCTAGGATATACTCATGCCTTTCTATTTCCTCACTATTCATATCCCTAATTCCTACAATGCAATTCAAAATGAAGACACTTTTTCAAATACTGGGTATTTTTGCCCAATTCTCTATTTTTCAATATAAAATTTTCCAATTATTTACTTTTTCCAGTCAGGGTGGTTTATTATGCTTCAAGCTAAGTGTGCTGTATCTATTGTAAGCACCTGTAAAATAAATTCCCAAATAAGAAAAAATATTTCTGGCGAAGACCACTGAGTCTAAGACCTTTGGATTCTGCAGCCAGCTCCATAATCCAATAGTTTCTACTTCCAATGTTGTTCACCCTCACAGGGAACCTGCACTGAGAGTGAGACTAGAACAGGTTCTTTTATGGGGGGAACAAATGAAGTGGGGTTTGCCATCTGTCAGCAAAAAGGGAAGGAAAAGACACAGAAACATATAAAGGAAAAAGCTAAAAATACAGATTAGGCAACATCTGAACACTACAAAATTTCTAGGAACATTTTTAATATCTACATTTTAGTAGTTTTCAAATTTCATTCATTTTCATTTATTTATTCAGCCTCCATTTTTCAGGGACCCAAAGGAACGGAGGTGGGACCTGAAGAGACTTTTCAGCACCCTATTTTACACCTGATCAGGGAGATGGAATCGGGGCCAGCGGCTGGGAGGGGAGAAAGAACAGGCCATATCCTAGGCCTCCAGGGAGAGGGATGTTGGGGCGGCTGTAAGTTTCTGGCATTAGCACACATGCCACCCCACTCGGCCAGGAGTTGGGGGTCCTAACTGGAGTAGAGAGGGGCAAGTCCTGCAAATTCTGGAAAATGCCCCTGGGGAAAGGAAGTAACATAGCCCATGTTAAGCTTTCAGTTCCAAAACTAAAGTTTGCTCCATCTGGTTTCCTAAAATTAGGAGGCAGATTGCTCCAGAATCCAAGTCAGCATGACTCACACAGAAACGGGAGGTGCCAACCACATGCAGGAACAGAAGTGGAAGGAGAACCCTGTAGACGGCGAGTGAAGTCTAAGGGGGCGCCCAGGGTTGAGGTGGGCCACTTTGGTGGGGGTGGGAATCGGCAGCCAGCTGTCAATGCTCCAGGTGCAGCACTAAGCTTAGAATCAAACTGACCCCAGCAGGAATAGAAGAGAAAGAAAAGGGCCCTCGGTCTCTTGAACTGTGCCCCAAATGGAACTATCACATAGGCATTGCTTGGGTTCTATGGAAGTAAGTGAAGACCACTATGCCAGTTTGAATATACTGTGTCCCCCAAATGCCATTATCTTTAATGTAATCTTGGTGAGCAGACGTTATCAATGTTGATTAGATTTTAATTCTTTGAATGTTTCTTTGGAATGTGCCCCACCCAGCTCTGGGTGATAACTCTGATTGGATAATTTCCATGGGAGTGTTGCTCTGCCCATTCAGGGTGGGCCTTGATCAGTGGAGCCATATAAATGAGCTAATGGGCAGAGGGAACTCAGGGCAGCTGTGAGTGATGTTTTGAAGAGGAGCTACAGCCAAGAGGGACACTTTGAAGAAAGCACAGGAGCTGCAGATGAGAGACATTTTGAAGATGGCCGTTGGAAGCAGACTCTTGCTCTGGAGAAGCTGAGAGAGGACAAATACCCCAAGAGCAACTAAGAGTGACATTTTTGAGGAACTGCAGCCTAGAGAGGAACGTCCTGGGAGAAAGCCATTTTGAACCCAGAACTTTGGAGCAGACGCCAGCCACGTGCCTTCCCAGCTAACAGAGGTTTTCTGGACACCATTGGCCATCCTCCAGTGAAGGTACCCGATTGCTGATGTGTTACCTTGGACACTTTATGGCCTTAAGACTGTAACTGTGTAACCAAATAAACCCCCTTTTATAAAAGCCAATCCATCTCTGGTGCTTTGCATTCTGGCAGCACTAGCAGACTAGAACCACCACCCAAATGAGAATGAGCCAAGGCCCTTTACTCAGGGGTTGCTGCAGCAGGGCAGTCGGCCGCCATCACCTGCATGTGGCAGGGCTCAAAGGCAGGCAGACAAGAGGGAAAGCAAAGGCTTCCGGGGTGCCCTGGCTGGAGCTGTTGGCACGGGGAGGCAGGAAAGCCTCCCAGGTGACCAGTGGTTGCTGAGGAAGTCTAGGCTTTGGGCCGACTGCCCCAGAGGTTGGGGTTTGGCTTCCTGGGCTGGTTGCTACAGATTGTGGGTCAGAGCTCTATTTTCATATTTGGTCTGGCCGTTCGTTTTTGTTACAAAAAATTAAGTCTCACAGTCCTTTATACAAATACCAGGCTGTGCTTTCACTCAGAGATTCCCAGGAAGTTAGCTGGGGGCAGAGGGCAGGTGGGAGAGCTGGGAACCCCCAGCAGACTCCCAATTCTTCCTCCCAGAAAGAGTTTTGGCCCGAAAGAATCTTCTGAAGTCACCACACACACTTGGATAAAAAAATATTTTTTTTTTCTAAGATGGACTTATCCATTTCCCTTTCTGCAAACCAACCTTATTCTTCGTATCCCATGGTCCTGACTCCCTTGGCAGCTTTAACTAATCCAATTGTAAATCTCTAATCGCATGTGATGTTTCAGGGCTGGCATCACATCTAGCATTGCTACCATCAGTTGCTCTACATTCCCCAGGAAAAGGAAGACGTGTCTGTCTATGATTTGCTTAGGTCAGACAGGCAAGCCTAGAGAATAGACATTTTCTTTTCTGAAAAGAGCACTAACTTTGATACCTTGTGACAACCCAAGAGAGCTCAGGAATTAGATGGAGAACCCTGGGGGGCTACAGGGTCCGAGAGATCAGAGGAACATTATAAAGAGGAGACAATACTGTTTTCCCACCTGACAGATCAGGAAGCTGAACCACACTGAGAGTAGAGGTCATCCGTCCATTCGCTGCATCTTGGGACAGTCTTGGGTGGAGGGCACATCCCCTGACGTGGGCTGGTTTTCCTTCTCCAATAAGGTGGGAAGTTATGATGTTGGAAATCAAATCACTGAAAGCCCATAGACAAATTAAAAAAAAAAAACTTTAACAATTGGCCTCCTTAATAATTCGGAGAAACCTTATTTTGGATAGAAATTTTAATATTGAAATTAGCAGGTAGAATTGCAGCTTGAATGTTTCTGCAGCTGAAGCCTGCAGGAAAGGCATGAGCCGTGGCTGGCTCCACTGCTCCCTCCCAGAACAAAAGCAACCTCCCCTCCCGCACCCTGGGGCAGGTTTCGGGAGGGAGGTCAACCTAAGCACTAAGGAGACAGGAAGACCCAAAACAAAAGGCAGGGTAGAGTAACAAAGCCAGGATTATTATTTAGCAGACTTCCAGATATCCCCTGACAACTGCTACATCTCAACACCGGCCTGAGAACAACGGGCAGAAGGGGAAAGAATAAACCACAGGCGGGCTGGAGCAGACTGACCTTGGAGTGCTATCAGTGGCGCCAACTCCCAGTTACCTAATTTTTTAAAAATGAGGACCACATTTGCCAGCCTTCTGTACTCTCTGCTTATGTCAAGTACAAAAACTGCCAGCCTTTGGGGGTTTAACAGATGTTCTTCATCAAAAGAACTGTGCGGAGGGTCTTCCTGCACCCCGACAGGTCCGGACAGCGCGGAGCTCCAGGGACTGCAGGTGAAGCTTCCGGAAGCTGCGGACCCGGGAGCCCCCCTCCTGCTGGCCGCTGCGGCGGAAGGACACGGGCACAGTCACCTGGCCAACTCAGCACCTCTAAAACCAAACTCGCATCCTTCCCCACCTTCGATGGCCTGCTTCTGTTAAAAAAAACGTACGACGGCTTTTTTCTTTTCCGACGTGGTGCACTTATCATGCTCTGAAAGGGAGACCCGGCTCCGTTTCTCACGTTCCATTCCTTCCCCCTCTAACGCCAGTGTAGTCTCACCTCCTCTGCCTCTACTGTCCATTCCTCCCACCAGCCCCAATGAATCCTAAACTCCAGAACGATTAACCTAAGAGGGGCATTAACAGGAACACTGTGCATGGGTGGACCACTGCAATTCTCCCTCAAAATAAGAAAATGGCAGCATGGGATTTCCGTCAGTGAGCCCGAAGGAAAGTCACCGAGCAAGCCGGGGACCATTCTCCTAACCTTCGGTTCGGTCACGGCTGACAACCCGGTCCTGTCTTGCTCCTGGGAGTGGGCAGCAGCGGAGGTAAAGGCAGCGCATCTTCTCTGTGGCTGTTAGAAAACAGGGATAGGCTAAGCGCAGCCACCGTGACGCCCTTGGGATCACAGCACCTGTCTGCTCTGCAAAGGCCCAGGTGTCGCCGTGATCGAGCACACGCTTCTCAATCTCACAGCCGAGATGCAACATCAAAGTATCAAACACAGAGAATCTCTACCACGCCTTATCAACGTCCCCGCGAGACAGCCCTCTGCAGCCATTACGTAGGCCTGAAAAGGCCTCCAGGGCTGCCCCACCCGTACCCACCCCGTTCTCCAAGGCACCCATGAGCCCCCTGACCTCTCCCACCCCGTGACTCCGCTGGCAGATCCAGGCTGAACCCGCTTCATACACGTACAGACCACCCTTAAACCACTTCCTACGTCTATATGTTGGTCTCCCGGACAGAACCACCCGTTTCTCGGGGACAGGATGTTTGGGGTAGACGATGTGCGGCCAGCCCCGTCCAAGCACCGAGGACAAGACGATGCTCAGCCAGCATTTCCGGATCCATCGTCAGTCACGGGGCCGATCAGACACGGGTGAGAACCGGAGCCGGGGTCAGCGTCCTCCTTCCCGCGGTGGCTGTGAGAACCCGGCCCCTCTAAAGACCCCGGGTGAGAACGCTCCAGGAAAGCGGACACTGGGCAGCCCCAAATCCACACACTCCCTGGAAGAAATCCTGGACTCCGAGAGTATCAGGAGTCCCGGGAGCAGCTACCATTAATAGAGGTATTTAACCTAAGGGCTCGGGGCAGCCGGGAAGCTTCCGCACGGCCTGTCTCAGGAGTCGCCCTTCCCCTTCTACGCGCATCGCCAGGGGCCCTCGAGCCGACCACGCCACTGAAGACCCGGGGCAGAGAGGGAAAGGGGCGGCCGGCGGCTCTCGTCCGCCTCGCCCCGCGGAGGGGATCAGAGCGGGGTCCCCGGCGCCCTCGCCCCTCCGGCGTGCAGCCGCCCTCGCGCTGGCGCTGTCCGCTCCTCCCAGACCCTCGGGTTCTGGTCTTAAGGACCAGCCGGTCGTGGCCCCTGCGCGGCCGCAAGGTGGGCTCCCCCAGACGGGGGTCTCCGGGGAAGACCACCGGGTCTCCCGGGCCGCCGAGGAACCGCAGCCCCCAGCGCGCCGCCCGGGGGCGCCCCCACCTCCTCCGCCGCGTCAGGGTCCTGCAGCCCCAAAGTGTGGGGTCGGGGCGCCCCTCAGCTGCCCGTTCCTCGGAAGGGGCGGCCGTTCCCCCGGACCCTGCGCCTCACACCACGGCCTCACGTTCTTTCCCGCGACCACACACCAGGATTCTCGGCCGCACGCTCCAGACAAGGCGCGAAGGGGCGCGACCCTCCTCCCCGACGGCGCCCCCAACCCCTCATCCTCTCGCCCCTACACCCCCTCCGCGACACGCCCCCTAGGCTTCCGCGCCTCAGTCGGACGGCCGGAAGGGGCGGGACGAGGGCGAGGCTCAGTCACCAGGCAACGGCCGTCAGCGGCCCCGATCATTGGCCGATCCGCGCGCGCCGAGGCCAATGGGCAGGCGTCCCGCCCGCGCAGGCGCCGTAGCGGCGGCCCGGGAGATTTGAATCGGCGGCTGCGCCCGCGAACCAGCGCCATGAACCGGCCGGAGAGCTGCGTGCAGTGAGCGCCGCCCGGGCGGGGGGCGGGGGCGAAGGAGCGGCGGGGGGCGAGGGGCGGCGGGCCCGGGCGCCTGGGGGGCTGGGGCCCGTTCGCGGGGCCCTGGAGGGCGCCGAGGAGGCGCGGAGCGCTGCCTGGGCCCTTGCCGGGAGGGCTGCGGGGGTCGTTACGTCGCGCCTGGGTCTCAGGAAAGGCTTCCGGGCACTGTGTTGAGACCCCTTCTGCAGCAGGGACGCACTTGGCCCCAGCCTCACCGCCGGCCCCTTTCAAGCCTTTGGGTGCGGCGCCCTCCACGGAAAAAGCTCGGCCTGGGGCCCTGCAGCAACGCTAAAGCTTCCGCCCTGCGGCGGGGCTGGGTTGTCTGTCCGGGCCCTGCTGAAAACGCGTGTGAAACCGTTACACCGGGTGGCGGGAAGCACGGCCGACTCGTTTATCATCGCTGGGGACAATCTTTCCCTGGGGTCAGAACATGGAGATCCTCGAGTACTGTCAAAACCAAAGCCCTTTTCTCTAGCCTTCAGTCTGGCCGCCAGCCGATTCTCATTTTAGAAGCTCTCCCAGCACCACTCCCATCGTGAAAGATAAACGGGCATTTCTGACCTTGTCTTGAGTTTCTAAAGCCTGATTTGCCCTAACAAACCAGGTGCTTTTGTACTGACTCAGTGTATTTAGGCCATTTTACTAGGGAAATCTGATTGGTGTTAGAACATGAAATAGTGTTTACATGGGCCGGGCCTTTTAGGACACATTTCAGACAAGAGAGTCTGACGTGGGGATTTATTCCTCGGCTACGAGGCATGAGTGAAGATTCAAAGTTTAGAAATGTGGTGTCAAGGAAAAAGATCAAAATGTCAAATCCGGACTTGGTAAGGAAAGACTCTGTTTGAAGGAGTGGCAGCAAGGAAGGAAAACCTGTGCAGCAGGGAAAGGACAGCGAACGGTGAACTCGGCTTGCTGGGGTAACGGGCGGGAGCGAGCTGACGGCAGAATGCTGAGGGGTGCCAGGGGAGGCGAGGCAGGGCCCTGCCAGGGCCAAGGTGAGGGGGCAGGGTCCCGGGGACGAGGAGGGGCCTGTCCACCATCCAGTGAAGCTAGGGAGCGCGATGGGTGGGGGGTGTCCACCTACACAGTTTTCCAGGGTCACAGGGCTCAGGCAAAGCTCAACGCTGGTGGTGGTTAAAGATTTAGAGAAGTGTTGGCGGAGAGCCCCTGTCCCCATCTCCCCCATCCATGTTTTAAATGTCTTCATTCTTCAAGTGTTTGTTTTTGCAAATATAAATATGCATCGCTTAGTATGTTACTATACCTCTATATGTGTATGCATAATTTATGCCTTGATCCCATATAAAAAGTAGCAGTGCCTGCAGGCTACTTTTTTTTTTTCTTAACATTTCCTTGAAGATCTCTAACATTGTATAAACTCTTTCACATTCTTTTTTTACAACTGCAAAAAATCTCATGTACCATAAGTGATTCAAACACTTCCCTCTTGATGGGCGCTCGGGTGGTTGACATTTTTTGCTGTTAAGAATAGAGCTGCGATGGAAAATCTTGTACACATGCACAAATGTATGTGTTCTAGTTTCCCAGGAGTGGTTTTGTTGGCCGAAGGTAAATCTACTTGTAATTCTCATAGATTCCGCCAATTCATGGCAGGAGTTGAGGGCACTCCCACCTGCAAGTGAGATGTGGGAGCACCCATTGCCTCATCTACACATTGTTCTTGCCAATCTAGTGGGTGGGAAATTGTATCTCAGTGACATGGGTTTCTCTTTTGAGAGAGGCTGAGCATTTTTCATGTTCAAGGACCATTCGTATTTTTCTGTGAGATGCCCTTTCATGCCTTTTACCCATACGTTTTAAATTGGGTTAGCCTTTTTCTTCCCAATTTCTAGATGCTCTGTTTTATTTTTCCAGTTTATCATTTCTGTTGACTGCTTAGCGTTTTTTTTTCAAGTGGAGGGGGTTGTTTGCTTGTTTTGTTTATTTGACAAAGTTATTTTTACATATATGAAAGTTGACTTCATTGAGCTTTTCTTCTCTGGCTTCTGGAGTCATAAGAAACATTGATTTCATTTGTGTACTGAGAAGACAGCTAGAAGAAAGTATTGCATTTAATTCCATTTTTTCCCCCAAAAAATCATGGTCATTTCTTAGATAGAAAACCTGGGAGACTTCCTTAACAAGACTGTCACACCCATTATGCAATCCCGTCAGCAAGTGCAGCCATCTCTTCCTTCAATACGTACCCCAAATTCCACATCTGCATGGTTCTCCTGGTGCAGTCCACAGAGCGTGCCCCTAACTGGTTTCCCGCTTCTGCCCCCACCCCTCTCCCACCTGTGCCTGCTGCCTCCCAGCCCCCTCCTTGCAGCCACCCGGGCTTTCTTTCTGTCCCTGGGACAAAGTTGGGCCGTCTTGAATTCTCTGAGCCCTGAGCCTTCTCCCGATGGCTGCGTGGCTGTCTGGCATGGCCCGAAGTCCCCTCGTGAGGCCTTGCTGCCTGTCCTTACACAACTCCCCAGCTCTGCTGCTTTGTTTTCCTTCTGGTCACCTAGTGTCACCCAATACATTTGATTGTTTGCCCACTGTGCATGCGCTCCCACAGCTCCGCTCCCACGGAGGCTGCTGCTTTGTCTGCTTGGATTTTAAGCTATGGCTTGGTGTATGAAGGCAGGGCAAGCAGGGCTCCCTGGCAGCAGCGGCCCACACGGTAGCTGATTTGTGGGCACTGCCATCCTGCACTCTTCCTTGGGGCTGTGTTCCATTGAGGAGGGGAATGCTGTTTGTGGTACCAAGGACGCCTTGCTCCGGGGTCCTGCTCCAGCCCTGCTCTGGGAAGCAAGGGGAGGGAGAGCAGCAGACTCTGGACACTGCTCCCTTGGTGATGCTAGCCATCCTGGGGGTACACAAGAAGGGAAGGGACACTTGGGGTGCAGCTGGGACCCTCTGCCAGCCACATACAGGGCCTTGGGTCTTTCTTACTTTCTTCTGGAAAAACAAAGATTGCTTCTGGGTTTTCTGACCACTTCTGAGGAACTGCTATTTTAATTTTATATAGCATTTGAGTCAATATTTAAACTTTCCATTTCAAGGAATATAATGTTACATGTCATATAAAGTCAAGCCATCTGTTCTGTTCTAGAATGTTCGAGGCCCACATGCGGAACTACAAGGGTGCAGACCCACTTGGCGAATGGGAAAGGTGAATGTCGAGTTCTCTTTCTTCCTCTCAGCAAATTATATGCTGCCCTGAAAACTGACATTCTCCATATTTTTCTAGTTACATGCTGTGGGTAGAAAAGAATTTTCCCGGGAATAAAGAATATTTGACAACTTCATTAGAACATTTAATGAAGGAATTTTTGGATAAGAAGATGTACCACAATGACCCAAGATTCATCAATTACTGTTTACAATTTGTAAGTCTACTTTCAAGGGTATAATCATGTTGTACTTTTGCATTTCTTTTCTAGACTTTCAGATTATTTTAGACTTTTATTTTAGTCCCTTGTGATTCCAGTTATAAATTTTTAAAAGTTGTATGAGAGAGGTATATTTTAGAACCTTTAGGGTTCTATCTATGTATTAAGTCTATAAATGTTGCGATACGAGGTAGAAACCATTACATTGAAAGAGGTTTTGGAGGATGAGACAAGCAGGCATTCCCAGGTACTGGGAGGGTTTCTGGGAGTAAATTAAATTCAGTGTGAATAATTGAGAAAATATTAACTCTCAGACACTAAAATTAGTAGGAAAAGGAGAAGGCTGCCCCAGGTCAGATCTTGAAAGTTCTTTGACCTGGAAATAAAGGCTTCGGGACTTAAGCTCTAGTAATAAAATCAAGAATGGGGTGGAGACGGTAAATGTGGGTTTGTTCACTCGATTACAGAATACTAGGATTGGAGGCACTAGATTAGAACTAGATTCTAATCTCATACTAGATTAGAAGTTGAGCAAGCTCAAATAGAGACCAGTAAAAGTAATCGTTTATACTGACCTGCCACTGTAGGACCTGCTGCCTGGGCAACGGTGTGGGTGACTCTTGGCATACTGCGTGCGTAGGAAACCTGGAAGGCTGCTGCCCGAATCCCGCGTGCCCTCCCTGCCCGGGCCAGATCCCTCGGGGCCAGCTGGAGAATAGCGGTTCCTTTCTTATGCCTCTTTGCTTTGGGTCCCTACAGGCTGAGTGCAACAGTGACCCGCACCAGTTTTTTGAGTTTCTGTACAACCACGGGGTCGGGACGCTGGCATCGCCTCTGTACGTGGCCTGGGCCGGCCACCTGGAAGGGCAGGGGCAGCCGCAGCACGCCGGCGCCGTGTTTCGGAGGGGGATTCGGAACCAGGCGGAGCCCCGGGAGCTGCTTCAGCAGCAGTACAGGTCGGTTCAGGGGGGGCCGCCCGATGCCTCCTGGCTTGAAATGTAGTGTTTTCCCGTTAAAAACACCCTGCTGTTGTTTGTACAATATCCTTCTCGTTGTGGGAAATGTGGGAAATACAGCACAGTGTAGAGAGATGGAAACTACTGTTAGCGCTTTGGTGCATTCCTTCTAGTAATTAACCTTTTCCTGCATGTGTCTTCGTGTTTGTGTATTTTAACAGAAAATCATATGGCATCTCTGCTCCTGTAGACTGTTTCTAACTGCTCTTAAGAAATTGGGAACTCCTCTCTGTAAACTGCTTTTAAGAAATTGTTACCACTTTAAAGTGGTTGTGAAGTCTGTCACGGAATTGTATCATAATTTAATGCTCTCTTATTGGATGTTTTAAGTCGTTTCCAAAGTTTTGATTTTTATAAAGAACAGCATGATGAATATCTTAATGAATAACCTTGTTTTTCTGAATTTTTCACTTTTTCTGTGATTAAGTACCTCATTTAAGAAAATTTGAAAATATAGAAAACTAAAAAAGCAGAAGAAAAACCTTTTGGCGTTGTAGTTGGTCTTTTTCTCTGCTTATTACAGTTAGGGAGCAAGCTTTATATTTTTGTACCACTTTGTATCCAGGTCTTTTTTCTTTATCATACAAGTATTTCCTAATAGTTGCTATTTTTATCTAGTTTCTTCTGATAGACTCTTAGAATAGAAACCATTGAGTCGAGGGGTGGGTTAAGCGTTTTAAGGCTTCTGAAGCATATGTCCGAGTTCCCTACTCAGTTTATGCCATTTTTCTGGTGTCCCCTCTCATCAGCAATACAAGAGACTGCTGATCACACTGCACCCCTTGCCAGCATTTCCTCTCATTGTTTTTTTAATTTAGTTACACTCGAATGCTTTTTTAAACTTTAATATAAGGATTTTCAAACCTACATAAAAAAAAGAAAACTTGGGGTAATGAACCTCCATTTACCTATCACCGACTTTTCATTAACATTTTGCTTTGATTATATTTCCTCGATGCTGACAAATTTAAAGCAAATCCAAGACAGCAAAATATTTTACCTCAAACACTTCTGTAAACATCTCTAAAAGGTAATTTCCTGCAAAACCTTGATGCCATTATCATGTCTAACAAAAATAGCAATAGTTCCCTAATCTCATCCAATTTTCAGTCAGCATTCAACTTTCCCCATCTTGTAAAATGTTCCTTTTCCTGCTGGTTTGTTTGAATCAAGAGCCAAACAAGCCACACGGATTGCATTTGGCTGCACACCTCGTGTCTCTTTGCAGCATGTGCCTTGCATGTGTCAACCACCAACGTAAGGCATGGGGGGTGCACGTGGCTCGAAAGGGGGAGCAGTGCTCGAGGGGTGTCCTGGAGAAGATTCCCTGGAGGGCAGCACAGATCTGCCTGCCTTTGAAGTAGTCGTCTAAGTTTCGTACTTTACGTATTTCTTCCAAATATTATATTCATCATGTCCAGATGTATAAAGTGCCTGAAAGCAGGAGTTCAGACACCTTGTATGGGGAAGTGGCAGACGTGGTGCACAGAGAAGGGGCCCTGCTTCCTGTGTGGATTTGACAAATACGGCCATGAACCAGGAAATGGACTTTTCCCCATATGAGCACATTGGGTGTGAAGTTATCCCCAGACTTTTTTAAAATTTTGAAGCAACTCCAAAATGCAGCTTCACATTCTCCATTCACCTCAGTCTTTACTAGCGTATAAGCTGTCATATCCAGCATTCACTTTCCTGCAGACCTACATTACACTCTCAGCGAGCTGATGATCTGCTGACACCTTTACTTCTGTCATTCAGGTTATTCCAGACACGCCTCTCTGAGACTCGTTCGCCAGCTCAAGGTAAAATAATGCTTTTGTAAAGCGTCTAAACTGCTGATCATTCAGTCTCTGATTTGCACTGCTTTTTTTTTTCTTTTTGTTAAATAAAATCCATCTTATATTTGTTGAGAACCAGGTTGTATTGTCTTAGGTAATGAGGAAGGACTCTGAAAATAAGACCCACTAAAATGAGGTAGCCCTGTAGAACAGGCCTCTGTCTTAGAGCTTAAAAGAGCATACCCATGAGAAAAACTTGACAGGTTGACAGTTTTTTAGGAGAAAGAAAATAAAATTTGCTCAAGATAGAAGCCAGTACTGACTCCAGAGTCTGTGTGCTCTGAATGGAATCAAATGTATTTAATACGACTTTTAAGACATGCCTTTTTTTTTTTTTTTTAGAAATAAAAATCACATTCCAGCAGTAAGCATTTAATACGCTCTCCTGTTGTTTGAAATAACTAGTTAGGTTTTACATTTTTTTCAGATACTTCTTTGGACATTTTAAGTTGATCACAAAATTGTCTCTACAAATACTTCTCTTATCTACAAAAAATGGTTTTAGTTACATTTTCTAAGTGTGAATGAATTGATTTCTTATGCATTTGTCAAAAGATTGGGAGAAATGCAAATGTAATAATTTTGTTTAATATGGTTTTGCCTTTATTCTTCCTTTATCCTATTTTGCCCAACAGCTAAACCCTCAGAACCTCTGCGTGAAGCTCAGATTTTAAACCAAATGATAACTTCAAAATCAAATCCAGGAAATAGCTCTGCCTGTGTTTCCAAGTACCAGGTAATGGCTAAGCTGTAGGCTCAGGGGATGGGGACACCCACATGGCATTTCATTTCTTTGACCTGATCTCCCACAGTTCTAACCCCCATGTTAGCCACCTACTCCTGCGTGACTTTCTGGGCCTGCCCACCTTAAATACTAATTTTAGACATCCTGTAGTCTGACCATAGCTTCCTTTCATAGCTCTGCCCTAGGGACCCCCACTTTCCCACCTCCAGCTGCTTCTCCCCTACCGAGACCCTCTCCGTGGTCTCCTGGCCCCCTCTCATGGGCTGGGGAATCCTTGCTTTGGATCTCAGCCCTGGGGCAGGCTCGCTAGGGTAATTTTAAACTTTTCTTCCCTCTCCTCAAACCTCAGACCTGACCACCATTCAGCCTCCTCCCTGGGCTGGCAGGGACCTTGGCTGAGACGGCAGGAGCCACCG
>PVKY010003203.1:0-22476 GCA_004027775.1 Bradypus variegatus | reverse complement strand
GCCTCAGGATAGCCTGGGGGCTGAGGACCATGGATTTATGCATCCAGAAGGAAGTATGTGCAGGTGTGCGTGCATGTGCAGGCACCTGTGTGGGTGTGTGTCTATGTTCATGTCTCTGTATGTGTGTGCATGCATTCACATGTGTGCAGATGTGCTTCTGTGTGCGGGTATGTGTGTGCATGTGCACCTGTGAGCAGGTGTGTGCCTATGCATGTGCATGCACATCACATGTGTGTGGGTGCGTGTCTGCATTTGTACATGTGTGCATATTCACGTGTGTCGGTGTGCACATTTGCACGTGTGCAGGTGTGCATCTGCATGTGTGTGCGTGCATGTCCACAGTGCACCTGTGAGTGGATGTGTGCCTGTGTGTGTCTGTGCGTGTGCATGCACATTCATGTTTGTGCAGATGCATGTCTGTGCATTTGTACATGCATGTGCATATTCACATGTGTCTGAATGTGTGCATGTGCACATGCACACGTGTGCAGATGTGCATCTGCATGTGAGGGTGTGCATGTGTGTGTGCACGTGTGTGCAGCAGTGGTACATCCATTGTTCACCCTGAGGACAAGGCTCTGCGGCCGGTGGGAAGCTTTGTGCAGAAAGTCCGGGCCATGGACGGTGCACAGGATGGCAAGGGAACGAGGTGCCGAAACTGCTCCCGAGTGTGTGGCCCTGCCCTGAGCAAGGCAGGAATTCCCTGTGACTCCCAGGGGTCTGGAGATCCCAACCTTACTCTCCCGGGTGCACAGCCAGCCTGGGGTGGGTGGGTGCGCCCCTCTGCTGCCCTGACCATGCTTCCCGATGCAGAGCCGGGAGGGCAGAGCCTGCTGAGGAGTCAGGGGGCCTGGACTGGACCCCGCTCGGCTCTTCCTAACTGGGTGACCGTGGCCTTGTGCTTCTGTCTGCGCACCTCGGTTCCCTGCTTGCCAATAGGAGATAGTGATATCACCTGTGACAGGCCTCAGCAAGGGCATGGATGCTTTTATTATGTTGATAATGGTCACTAGAGGCAGAGGGGAAAGTGTGCTCTTCCAGGTGACCCAGGGGGCTGAGGCCCACGTGCAGCTAGCCCGAGAGAAGTCGCTGAGGGCTGGGCACCTGCCTCCTGCCTCAGGATCCTTTTGTGCTAGGTGTGGAGACCTCAGGCTAGGCCAGTGCAGACCAGGCTAGACCTGTTAGACCAGGGCATGCTCTCCAAGGGGCTGCAGCACTCTCCTGTGTCCTGCTGGCTTCGGGGGACATCCTTGTCCCCCAGTGGGAAGCCTCTGCCCCCCCATCTCCCCCCCTGCCCCCTGCTGTCCCCTGCCCTGTGCTGGCTTCCTGATTTTGCTGAGGTGTTCCCCCTGCCCCCATCTTTCCCCCTGCCCCATGCTGTCCCCTGCCCTGTGCTGGCTTCCTCATTTTGCTGGGGTGTGTCTCTCTTCCCTCTGGAGGTCCTTCACACCTGAGGTGTGAGACTCCTTGCTGTGGAACCAGACTCCAGGAAGTTGGTTTCTTGGTCCCAAGCCATGAGCTCCTTGGGGTCCTTTGGGAGCATGTTTCAGACCCAGGCAAAGGGCTGGAGTGAGGGAGGGGGCTCGCCAAAAGGAGCGATCTATTCTCGGTTACTTCTCCCTGGAGAAACCCTTCTCAGCAAACACTTCCGCGGTGAAGATGGACTGAAAAAACCTGTGGCCTCGCCCTTAGAGTTGGCAGATAAGGCCCAGGTGTTTATAGAAATTCTAGGTGACTCTTCTTCCTCTCCTATCCTGGTTTTGGGTCATCCTCCAGAGATGTGCTGGGGTCAGGGGCATGCATGGCACGCACATCTCTGTGGCTCCCTCTGGTACCCATGACAGACATCACTTGCTGATCACAGCACCTCTTCCCTGCGAGGCAGCCATGACGAGTTGATCACACTGGTCCAGGAGCTGAAACTTGCTGTCCCAGCATGACTTTCCTCTGAGGGAATGGGGTGAGGAGAGAAGCCCTTGAGGAGAGCCTCTGGGAGCTCTTGGGTCTCTCCTGGTCGTTGGACCACTGAGGGGCATTAGCCAGGAGGCCACAGCTTTTTGTGCTTGCCCAGTAAAGACCTCCTTGTTGAGTGCTGGCCTCTTCAACTGGTAGCGCTGCCTCTGGGTGATGTTGCAGCCCGAGGGACAGAGGACGCTGGGCCGGGCAGAGAGGATGGTTGACCTTGTGTCCCCATCCAACCCCAAGGCCCTTGTCTTTCATCCCAGCCATGCTCTTTGGGGTCCTGCCCCCAGCCTCACCCCTCCCAGGTAGGACCAAGGTTCTCCCTGCCAGGGTCAGGCTCCTGCCTCCCCCCAGGCCGAGGTCTGCACCCTCCTGGATGCCTTGGGATTACTGTGAGCCTTCAAGGGTGAATGTCCCTGTGGCTGTCCCCGGTGTGTGTTTGTCCCTGTGGATGTCCCTGGTGTGTGTTTGTCCCTGTGGCTGTCCTCGGTGTCCCCGGGAGCTGTTGTTGCTCACAGCCCTTGGCGAGTGTGGCTCTGGCACTGACCTTGCCCGGGCTGCAACTTGTTCCATTACATGGCCTCGTGGTCCCTGTAGGTTTCCACCCCAGGGCCGTGGCCTGCTGTCAGCTCACCGGAGAATTCCCCTCTGATGTCAATGGAAGCTGGGTGTTTTGATCAATAACAAGCAGAGTTTTGGGGTCCGGTGGGAATGTGAGCTGGATGGGAGGGGCGGGGGCTTGCCCTCCATGGTGGCTGCCCGCTGTGAGCCACATCCTTTCCCCTTCGTCCTGGTGCATCCTTGCCACTGCTCTACACGGCAGGGTCTCCACTTGTACCTCACAGACGAGGAAGCTAAGGCTCGGAGAGCACCAGGCCTCGCTGTAAACCCACGACTGTGGTGTGGCAGGATGGAGGCTCCAAGCAGGCTTCTGAGACTCCAGCCCTTCTTTTCCTTTTCTAAGACACGGTTGGATGTGAGAGTGCTTCCCTTTTGCTCAGGGAGGTTTCCTGGCCTCCCCGTGGACCCACTCCCTCCTCTCAGGGCTCAGCAGCCATGCCGTCCACGTATGTGTTCCCTCTAGAGGGGACCTTTGCTGAGTGCAGGGGTGGGGTCTCTGATCCCTGTGTCCCTAATGTCAGCATCGTGCCTGCATCACTGAAGGGGCTGGTGGACGGGTGATGGACAACTCAGAGATGGCCTCGCCTTCGCCCAGACCCCCACGGTGCCCTGGGCCGGGATAGGCAGGGATGTCTCTGACAAGGGGCCTGGCCGAATTCTGGGAAGCGGCCCAGCCCCCCTGGCCCAGACAGAGGCCGGCGGGGGGAGCCTCCTTGAAGCGAGTGTTGCTAACTGGAATCATGAAGTCTCAAGTCAGAGGGCCCCAAGTGTCCTCTTTCTGTCACTGCACTCAGCTCTGAGCTTGGCCTCGCTTTGGTTTGCTTCCGCGTCTGCAGTGTGAAGGAATGGCCCTTTTATGGGGGTCCTTGAGAAGGAGAGGTGTAAATGTTAGAGATACCAGCTGCCTCACAAACTCTTGAGTACATAACCCAGTGATCCGTGGACATTGCCGCCCCTCTCTGGAGCCAGGATCCCTTGTTTGCCCGGGAGCCAGGTCTCTGCAGGGTCTGAGGGGCTCTGGCCCAGGCTGACCACACCGGGGCTTCGGGCTCTCCCATAGGGGGTCAGGAGGCCGAGCTGCCCTGTCCCATCACAAACCCTGCCGTTCAGAAAGACAAAGAACTCGATCCTTCACTCCTTGCTTTGAGACGTCCTGGGTGCTCAGGTGGCCATGGAGGAAAGTCGAGTTCTCATGGCAGCATTTATGGCCTCAGGGACTTTGTGGAATCATCTCTGAGGTGCCCTGTGTGCCCACCACAGCCGGGCTGCCTGTCACACTGCTTCGCAGAGCCTCCTCTGGGCCCAGCCTGGGTCCTGCTGTCCCTTGTCCTCCAGAAAAGCTGTGACGCTGGTGGGTGGGAGCGGAGGCCGCGGAGCCTCGGAAACTCGCTCAGGTCACGCAGCTGGCAGGTGGCTTGTCTCCGTTGACGCTGCGGTCGCTGCTTTGGCCAGAGCTTCTGTTGCTCGGGCTTGGTGGTTGCTGATGGCAGACTGAGCTCTGTCCCACTGGGCTCCTGGCTGGTTGCTCAGTGCCTCTGCTCTTTAGCCGGACGCTGCCCAGCAAGGCCCCTGGGCCTGTCCGGGCCACTGCTGAAGCTCCTGTTTGCTCTCTGAGGCAGCTCACTGCCATGTCTCAGGGAGAAGCTCTTGCAGGCAGCACTTTGTTCACAGCTCTGGCTGAGCTGGCCACATGATACCCTCCTCGGGTGCTTCTACTGGAACATGAGGCCTCCAGGGCACAGATTATGCCCTGTGTGTCTGTCTGTCCCCTGGCCCCTGTGATGGAGTGGGTGTCCAGCACTGGTCCAGCTTGACCTGGGATTTTCCAGACAACAGACTCAGCTGGAGAGCATTTAGAGTACAAGGAAGGAATGGAAGGAAGGAATGGGGGCAGGCCCTTACCCCGGCAAATTCTGAGTGGGATTGGCAAAGGCTTATCGAGGTGCAGCTCTCCTTTCCACCTGCTCCTTTTCTTTTTCCTTAGAAAGAGGAAGAGCACTGTAGCTGCTTCCATAGTAAAAGGAGTTTGAAGTCTTGTACCTTAAGGAAGCCAGTCACAGAAGCATTGAAATGATGAAAGCATGGGAATCATAGAATCAAACAATGGGAAAGATTGCTCCAGAAACCTGTCCTGCCACAGAGCACAGAATTCAGCTCCGAGCTTCCTGGCAGCCTTGGCAAAGAAGGGAAATGTGGAACATCCTGATTAGCTTATGAAAGAAAGAGTACTGACTGGTTCAGGAAAGAGAGCTTTTTGCATCATCCTCAAACCTAGAAGGCTTTATGTTATGGTTTTTTCAAGAAGGTGGGGCCTTTATCTAAGATAAATGGCCAGAGAGTAAATATTGTAAGTTCTGTGGGCCAAGCGGTCTCTGATGCAACTACTCAGCTCTGCTGCTGTTGCCCCAAAGTAGCCCTGGGCAATATGTAAATGAATGGGTGTGGCTGTGTTCCAGTAAAACTTTATTTACAAAGGCAGGTGGCCAGTCCACAGCTAATAGTTTGCAGACCCTGAGATAAGGTGACAGATCACCGTGACACTGTTGCATGAAATGCACCCGTCTTCTCGTACTGACCCTGGGTGGAGGTTGAGACAGCCTGAAGGGAGAGGTGTGCGGGAGTCTGGTCCTCTTATTCAACGTCTCCGGCCCTTACTCTTTGTCCCTGGAGAGAGAATCTTGTGGGGGAGGCCGCTGCCCCCGGCCCTGACCCCGTGTACCTGGCTGCTCAGCTCCTCTGTTCCCAAAACCTCCAGCCTCCGTGACAAAGAAGCGCAGGCCCTGGCCGGCTCCCTCCGTGCGAGACCCTGTGCCCGTCACTGTAAAGGGCTGCCCTCCTTCAGCCACTTGCTTCTGCAAAGGGAAGACATTTGAGGGAAAGCGTGGCTGGGGCTTTCTGATGGTCTCCACGCTGACCGCAGGGAGGGTGAGCCCTTCGTTACACACTCTCAGGGAAGGGCGAGGCCACAGAATTCATCAGGCCCCCCCCACACCCCAGCTCGGCATTATGCTCCCGCAGCACCCTCCTCATCGCCACCTCCTGCCATCACTGCCTCACATGCCTTTTCCATTCCAAGGCCAGGCTGAGACAGCTGGTGCCTGAGGGTCCAGCAATGGGGTCTGGGCAAAGGCGGGTGGGGCGGGGCAGAGGTGGGCACACCATGCGGAGGTCCGGCCACCTGCAGCGGCCTTGGGGCAGGACATGGGGACCCTGCAGACCTCCTGGGGGTGGGGGTGCTGGCTGAGGGGTTTACTAGGCCAGCCTCTGCTCCGCTCATGTTAAAGTCCCTACTGTGCTGGGCTGTCCTGATGCTCTTGGGGGGTGGGGGGGATGGGTTCCCTTTGGGCCCAGTACAGAGGTCACACAGACGACTCACGTGAGGAATGAATGAGTGAGTGAGTGAATGAGTGCATGAGTGAGTGCATGAGTGAGTGAGTGAATGAGTGAGTGCATGAGTGAGTGAGTGCATGAGTGAGTGAGTGAATGAGTGAGTGCATGAGTGAGTGAGTGAATGAGTGAGTGCATGAGTGAGTGAGTGCATGAATGAGTGAGTGCATGAATGAGTGCATGAGTGACTGAATGAGTGCATGAGTGAGTGAGTGAATGAATGAGTGAGTGAGTGCATGAGTGAGTGAGTGCATGAGTGAGTGAGTGCATGAGTGAGTGAATGAATGAGTGAGTGCATGACTGAGTGAGTGAATGAATGCGTGCACTCCCTGAGGGCCGGGGCTTTGCCAGCTTCCCAGCACCTAGCACAGCCCCCCGCACACAGTAGGGGCTCAGGAAGTCCTCGTTCAGTGAATGAACACATTCAGAACCCACTTTTCGTTTCCAATCCTCGTTGACGGACCTTGTGCCTCTTTTCTTTCGGGAACCTCCTTGAGCCCCCTGTTAAGAAGTTAAAGCTGTGGACGCAGCGTTTGGCGTCCATTTGTCTCAGGCATGCACGTCGGCGTCCCTGCTACTTAAAAGATCTCGGTGGTCGAGGAAGGAAGTTCTTTTCATCTTGGAAGCTTCTCTGTCCTGAGGATGTGCGGCCTGTTCGGACCCTGTCGGAGGGGTTTGCAGGCGCAAGCCTGGTGGGGTGGGGGCCCCTGTTTGGTCCTTGCTGAAGTGGCTGTTGGGGGCCTGTTCTGCTTGCCAGGCTGGCAGGAGGTGACGGCTCTGGCTGGGGAAGGGCCTTCCCTCTCCAGGAAGTGGGGGTCACTGTTTGCCACCTGCAGCCGGTCCCTGGAGGCTTCACCGAGATAGTGTGTGGGAAGGGCCCGCATGGGGCTGGGCACCGAGGGGCTCCGAGAAGGCCGCTGTCACCACTCCTGCCGTTCCGCAGAGGGGGCGTTTGGGAACGAGACTACCCCGGGCAATTCTGCACGGAAATGGCTTTTCCCTGGCTGCCTCTTCTCTGGAGCATCTGGGCCGCGAGGCTGAGGATCCGGGGTGCAGGACTTGAGTTGGGGGGTGGGACACTGCCTGGCCCCACTCCCTCTCGGACCAGAGGCCCAGGCCCGGGATGGCGGGGGCTGCAGCACACCCCTCAGCACGAGCGGCCCAGACGGCACGTGGGCCGCACGCTTCTGGTGGCTTTCTGGACGTGGCTCCAGTGCCTGGGAAGTGGCCTTGACTGCCTCCCCCGGGCTCTGGGAGGACGAGGACCTGCAGGGGCCCCCGCTTTCCCTGCCAGCCCTGTGAGGCTCAGCCACACCCCTTGGGCTGTGTGGTGGCTTCTGGGGGTCCTGCTTTGTTATTTCTGCCCAGGCCTGGACTGCTCTCTTCTACCATGAGAAACGTTGTCAGCTGATGACACGTGGCCGGCCAGTTCCCGCTCTGCTTGGAGCCCCAGCCAAGGTGGTGAATTCGTGGGGGGGCGGTCTATTAGGAAAAAAAGACCCACCCCAGGATTTCACCAGCTGAACTCCCACCCAGGCCGAGTTTTCACAAAAACAAAAAGCGACTCTGGGTCTTTTAAGGAGGTCGCTGCATCCGGTTGATGCTGTTGGCACTTTCTGCTTGGCACTGAGCAAGGACCCCTCAGGACCAAGCTCTGTTCTTGGCACCAGGGACACTGGGACTGAGGGTGCAGCCCTAGAGGCCCCCCAGAAAATGAGACTGGGAACGGGCAGGGGCAAGGGGAGGCTCTGGAAGGGGACTGAGCTGGGCAGAAGGCCGTGCGAAGCAGCAGGGTGCACGGAGGGGGGAGGGAGCCGGACTCTCCTGGGACCTGTCTGCAGGTAGCTGGTGCAGAGCAGGGGAGGGCCGAGGAGGCCGGCTGGCGGGCATGGGGGCCCGGCTCGGGAGGGGGGACCCACTGTTTTCCCAGGAGCAGCCTCTGTCATGGGAGGCTGGGGGCTATGGCTTCGTGACCCTGCGTAGATCACGTCACCTCTCTGAGCCTTGGGTTCCTCACCTGTAAACTGGGAGGAAGCACACCAGGGTGATGCTGATGATGGTGATGATGACGATGGCACCTGTCCCGCCAGGCCGCTGGGAGGCACAGGTGAGGGTGCAGATGTGTGTGTCCATTGTGAGGGAGGGCGGCCTGGCTCCCTGTGTTCCCGCCCCCCACCCTTCGGAAAGGATTTGAAGCATTCATCGAGCATGAAAGCTTTCCAACTACTGCTCAGTCTTAAGCAAGGGGATGGTCAGTTCATCTCTCCAACATTCTTTAAAATGAGCCTGGATTTGGATTGCAGGCCTGGAAGGCTCTGCCTCCCACAGCTTTTCCCCTGTAGATATGTTTGCCTGGGCTGCTGACCACCTGTCTTGGGAAACTGGGTGTCCTGTGGCCTTGATCCTGCACTTAGGAAAATGCTGGGGGGCCTGGCAAATTGGGATGATGTGTGTCCACTTACCGACTGGCTCTGCCACCCCAGCTTCTCCACGCCAGTTCCCCAGGTCAGCGAAGTCTGGTCTGGGAGGACAGAGGCCTCCAAGGGCTGCCTGGAGCAGGGGGTTCTGGCCACACCGTGGGGCACTGTGGGGATGTGTGTGTGTGTGCGCGCACGCGCGCTTTGTCTTTGGTTTTGGTCAGCAAATGTTGATCAAGGGCTGCTCTGTGCCAGGCCTTGGGGAGGGCCCTGGGCTCCGGAGGTGAGCCACGCGCACCCCCTGCCTTCTAGAAGCTCCCTGCCCAGGACTCGCTGGCTCAGATTCTGTTCTGGGTTGATGGATTGACCCAGGGGCAGCTCTGCCAGCTCCCACCCCAGGCCAGGGGAACGTGGCCATGGGGAGCTGTGGGCCAGGCCCCCGGGGACGCATTTGCAGGGGGGGTGCCAAGCCCTGGCCATGACCCTGACTGAACAGTGTCTCACATGGTGCACCCACAGAGGCACCCCCAACCTCAGCTCCTGTGGCCTCGGGGCAGGAGCTGGAGAGCCTCCAGATGCTGCTTCCAAGCGGGTGGAGTAACGCTCACCCCTTGCCCTGCACGGCTGCCCGAACTCGGGCGCCACCGCGTCCCCTGGCCCAGGGCCCGGCTGTGGTGCCAGCCTTCCAGCACCTGGCTCCAGCCCGGGGGCTTTCCGAGGGAGGGTGGCAAGGTTCCGAGTGGGGTCCCCCTGCCCATGGGAGTGGGATTGGCCCTCCCTTCCAAGCCTGCCCAGGCCTGGGATTCGGTGCCAGGGGGTGGGCTTTCCTCTGCCTGACACAGACCCCTGCAGCCTCCCGGGATTTCAAAACCCTCACGTGTGGGCCTAATGGGGTTTCGACCCCCGCCCCCGTGCTGTGTGTGTGTGTGTGTGTGTGTGTGTGAGTCTGCTCCGTGATGGATCTGGTGCCTTTAGATGCAGGGGAACTGGGAAGTAAGGGGGAGCTCTTTCACAAGAAATAGACTCTCATGTCTTGGGATTTGGGGAAACAGAACTGGCAAGGGTTTTTTTTCCCTTCCCCTTCCCAGACTCTCTGTATTATTAAGACACTCTGTCTTATAAGGGATGTTGGATAATTAATCCTGTGGCGAGGCAATAGCAAAAAGCGTTCGAATATATTTAAATAATGAGGAAGTTCTTTAATGTGGACTGCTAAAATAATTGTGGGCCGGTGGCATGGAAGAGAGAGGATCTACGTTTATTAAAATGTACTCTTCCCCTTCAGAAGATGGGGGTTTTTCTTCGGAGAGCACGCCCGCACCCGTACACACACGAGCACGCGCGAGCACGCGCACGGAGTGTTTAGCCAGAACCCTGCTAAGTCTTCTCTCCCTGAAAGTCAAAGAGAATCAATTATGCCTTGTGGTTGCTTTCCAAAAACCGCTTTTGATAGCGTGATTTTGTTTCAATTGAGAGCACTCCCCTCGGCCCCGCAGAAACAAGAAGGGGGGTGGGTGGGAAAAAACCTCCCCAAATATCTGGGCGTCAGCGCAGATTCTCAGCAATGGAGAATATCGATGGAAATCAGAATTCCTTGGCTGCAGAAACTTTGCCTTTAATTGAACTGGGAAAGGTAAACCCAGATTCAGGGCTCTGCACGCTGTAATTGCAATAATTTAATTTAGCTATTTAACCTGTAATTCAGTGGTATTTATTAAGGAGCATGGGAGAAAATGAGGCCATTAGGAGCCAGAGATGAATACACTGAAATGAAAATGAACACTTCTAACTGCCAGTTGACCTTCGGTTTGTAGCAGTTTTTATTAGGCTGGTCACGGTAATTACCAGGATGTGACTCAGGGAGGGAAGTGAATAATCCCGTAATGAACATTTTTATTCATTATCTCTCATTTTCAGGAAGTGGACAAGGATCGTGCAAAGGTATCGGGCGACGGTCTCTTTCTGTTTGTTTTTTAAAAGATGATTGTTTGTGCGCAGTGGCCCTGTGTGAAGCGCTGTGCTGGCGCGAGGGCGTCCGCAGCCGGAGATCCGAGTCGGACTCGCTGGAGCTGGCCTGTCCTCGGGGTGCCTGTGGGGAGACAGCCGGTTCAGACGCGACCAGCGCGGTCAGCCCCGGCTGCACGAGCTGCGTGCCCGCCTGGCCCGCGGTGGAAGGTTTTTCCAAAATCATTGATCAGCTGGAAAGTTTTCTCGCCGTGTTGAGCGAGGGTGGGATTAGACAGGTGTTTCTGGGCCCCGTTAGGTGAATAAAAAGAGGTGGCCTTTGAAGGGCTGCGGGGACAAGCTGGGGCCACGTAGCAAGAGCCTTTCTGTCCTTGGACCCAAGAATTCTACTTGTGGGGTGCTTTCCTGGAGACCTGCCAGAGCTATGCATGGGAAGCCGTGCACACATGTGCCGTGTCCGTAAAGTAGTAGAAAGCTGGAAACAAGTAGATTCCAGTAGGAGAATGGTTAAATGGACAGTCACGGCCGTGGGAGGGGACATTCCACAGCAATGAAAAAGATTTCACGGCATTTTCAGTGATGTGGGAAAATGCTCACAGTGGAATAGCAAGTGAGAACAACACAAATCAGATCTGTATACAGTCAGAGCCCAATTGGTGTATGTGTGTGTCTATTTGTGGAGACTGAAAGGAACAGAAAACTTTAACAGAAATGGCTTTGGTGCTTATTATTTTCTTCTGTACCCTGTTAAAATTTTCTGTGAGAAGAAGCTATTCCTTTAAAATCAGAGAACGTGATAACATCGATTTAAAAAGTTCCACTGCCTTCTGCTGACTGAAGAGAAGTTTCTAGCTGGGCATCCTACATCAGCCTCTGCCAAGTGTGTGATTTTGTTAGCTCCTCCTTCCGCTTCCCAGAAAACCATTCAACCTTCCTTACAACAGGGGGATACGAACTAAAACACTTCTGTCAACCCCGTTTGAGGGATGGCTTCCCAATGTGGCTCAGCGACCCTTGCATTTGGCAGGCACTGTCTTTTTGTTGGTATTATCTCGATACTCCGTTTATGGCTCCTTCTTCTGGGGCTGGGGGCGGGTGGTGCAGAAGTGGGCACATTTGGGGAGGGGGGTCCCCCGGGCTCCCAGCCGTGGAGTCGGTGGGCCGTCTCTGCGTTTCCTCCACCCCAGCCGCCCCCCAGCCTCCGCTGCGGTCATTTCCACCCAGATAGAGACATTAGAAATAATCTTATTCTATTCCTGGAGCTGGGGAGAGCCAGCGTGGCAGGGGTGTGTGTGTGTCTTGGTGCTGTCAGAAGAACCTTATTAGATACGCCGCTGATACCCTCCACCCCACCCTGCAAGGTCTTCATTTCCTCCCTGGATTGCCCCTCACTCACCCTCTGATCCCCCCGAGGAACGGCCTGGAGGCTTGCCGGGAGAAAAAATATATATTATTCTCTTTCCGATTTTCAATTTTCCAACTTCACTCATTTTCTTTATTAAGTGCACTGTGGATATTGGAGAGAAAGGAAAAAAAAAATGACAGCCCTGTCTTGCCTTCCAAGGCTCTGGAGCCTGCTTTGCATACTGGCTCCAGCTGGCTTGCAAGAGAGGGGCTGGGGGGGGGGGCTATTGAGACCCCCAGGGTGGTGCCTGGTCCACACCAGGGCCCCGTGATCCTCTCCTCTCACATGTGCTCATTGCTGCGGCCGAAAGGGGCACCTTCTGACCCGCCGTGACCACTCGCAGTCCCTAACCCGTGTTCTAAAGGGGACAGCTGCTAACGGAAGGCTCCGTCGCGTGGCTTAAAAAGGGCACAGGCCGGGCACACACACGGCCATGCATTTGGCTGTTGGTTCTGGACTTTGAGCATGCCACTAATTTCTCACGATCCCTTCACCTGCCAAAGAAGTGGTGCATGCCCAGCTATGAGGATGCATCTCTTGAGAACATGTCTGCAAGCTCTTCTGACCAAGTTCTCAGCAAATAGTAGGCCCTTGGTAAGGTTCCTTCTTGCCATGAGCCTCGTGATTTCCATGAGTGGCAGGATAATCATAAAGCCCCCCCAGCTGGGGAGGAGCACATGCCGTCTTGGACGTGAGCACACCTGGCTTCTGCTGGGCGCTCAGTTTCAAGAGCTTGGTTTTGGGATGTCTGATATGGCTTTGGAAGGCATGTTGATTTTGCAGACTCCTTTTTTTCAGATGGGTGCATGCGCTTATTGCACACGGAGCTTCATTTCATTGGCTGAGAACCTCAGGATCCCTTTTCCGTTCTCCCCTTCCCCTGGCTGTAGGAAACATTTCCCCAAAGTGCATCTGACCCGAGACTTGGGTTCTCTGGAATCTGGGGAGCGGTGGTCAGAACGGCTGCAGACGGGAGGTGGTCAAGGCGGATCGGCCTTTCTGGAAAAGGCTGTGGCCGGGGGCCCTCCGCAGGAGGCCACTTGTGGGCCACCGTTGACCACAGTTGTTGATGGGGAGCATGTCGCGCTGTCCCAAATTTGGTTTGGGAGGGGAAAGGGAAAAAGCCAGCACATTTCTTTGAGTATGGGAAGATTGAGAGAAACTGCTAGTGCCCCCACCCCCGTTTTCTAAGGCCCAGGAGAGGGTCTCCCCGTGTGGCATCCCAGGGCTGCCATGAGTGAAGGTGACCGCCCCACTCATGCGGAGGAACTTTGGAACCTTCCCTCTGCCTGGTTGCCTGGTAACGAGATCCTGTCACGTGTCCCCGAGGAGGGGGCTTGGCTGGGGAGAGGCGGAGGGGGTGGGCAGATCGTGGCTGCTGTTGGGAAGGCAATGAGTACATCCGATCCTATCTAATTCCCATTTATATTAGGCCGGACAGGCGCACTGCCCAGCTGCCCTCTCAAAGCCTCGGACCGCTGGGTTTTTTTGATGCATGAATGAAGACTGGGAATTGGGCCAGGACTTGGCTCATGAGCTTTTTCATCATTTATTAGCTTCTAGTTTTAATTGTTGCCCGACTTCTTTCCAGATATTTATCTAGGAGGGATTGTCAGCTCTTGCTGTGTCGTGCCGCCGTGCAGGGCAGGTGCCGCCTGCAGAATTTTCAGCACCCCTCAGGGCAGTGGTGGGAGGCACCTTTCAGTTCTGCTTGGCAGGTGTTGGTTGTGCACCTACTATGTGCCAGCCTGGGCTGTCTGGTGAAGACATACAGGGATGAATGGGCTGAGGGGCCTGTAGTCCTTGGAATGCCAGGTAGAAAGCTCCTAAAATTTGATTTTGAGTGACCTGGAGATGAAACAATGAGTAAGACCCGTTTCTGAACCTGAGAGTATAGCAGAGTCGGAGTACAAGCAGAGGTTACTTAGGATTCCCAGTGCGGCCAGGAACGTTTAACTGAGCTGGGGTGGAGGAATGCTTCACCCAGGCCGAAGCCCAGCACCGGCAGGGTCTTGCTCTTGGGAAGCCCCAGGGACCAGAATGGCAGAGAGTGTAGCCTCTGAAGCCAGAAGAGTTGGATCCTGATGGAGGCTTGGATGGGTTCCAGCTGTGTGGCCTCAGGCAGATGGCTCAACCTCTCTGAGCCTTGGTTTTGCATCTAAAAACCCAGGCAACCAGACTTATAGGGTTAGTGAAGACTTGCTGGGATGCTGGGGAAGTGTAGATGTGGGTAAGCCATTTGCCTTCTGCATTCTGGTCTCCTCATCCATGAAATGGGGGTACTGGGGAGCCTGCAGAGGAGGCATGGGGAGTGTGTGGGGGGCCCTGGTGGCTTCTCTTCCATGTCTTCCAGAAGGAGGCCTGGGTCAGAGTGGACCGGCCATGTTTGTGCCTGTAGTTGGTTTAGTGAGTGGAACCAGCCATGCAGGCCAGGAAACCAGGGCTTTGCTCATTCAGCAAATGTTTCCTGAGGGCAGGGGCTGGCTTTGCTTTAAGTGATCGTCGGTCCTCCTGTCGCCTGTGCGAACTGGTCTGCAGACCCGAGTGCCGTTATCAGCCTCATCCTCTCCCTGCGTGACCCCAGCAAGCCCTCCCTCCGTGCTGGGCAGCTACAGTTTCCTCATCTGTGCTGTGGGGAGGGGGCTCTGTGATCTAAGGGGGCACCTGGGTGGAAGGAGCAGGGGCTTGAGGCTCCCCCAGCGTTGCTTGTCTCATGCCTTCTCTTTCCTAATTTTGGTGGCCTTGGGCAGCTGGGCTTCACCCCAGGGCCTCTCTGCTCGTGCCTGCCCTGGCTCTCCGAGGGCTGTCAGCTTCCTGCGGTGATGGCTGTCATTGAAGCAGTCAGCTCCGGGGTTTGTAAGACGGGCTCCTGAGTCAGCTCACTCAGTCTTGGGTCTCAGCTCCTTCACGTCCCCCGTGACCTTGGGCCAGCCACATAAGTCCTTCGGGTGGAATCACTGCCCCCAGCACATGGGGCAGCTCTGGCCCCAGGGTTCCGAAGCCGAGGAGGATGGCGGCCGGCTGCACTGCCTCTTGGCCACTGACACATTCCTCCAGCAGCCCGGCTTCTCTGCAGGCCTCTGCACCAGACTGGGGTGTGTTCTCTGAACCAGCGCAGTGCAGTGGACAAAGTGGGGCTGCAGCCGTCCACCGGCTGTCACTCCGCTGCGGGGGACGTCAGGGCCAGGAGCGTTTGTGGGGAGGCTCCGAGGAAGGGGACAGGTGCCCGGCGGGCAGCCCCACTGCCCACCTGGGGCCCCTGGCTTTGTGCTTCTCCACCATGTTTGGGAGAATCGGGGTGAAGACCAGCTGCTTCCTGAGCCTTTGCTCATGGAATTCCTATTTCCTCGGGAAATCATGGGATTTGCAATTTGCTTTGGGGTCGTATTGGTCCGTGGAAACCATCCGCAATCCCAGGACCCACGTGCTTGAGGACCAGCTTCGGAGCCAGTAAAATGGCTGGATTTCATTGGCATAAGGAGTCGATTTGGGGTTGCTGGGGGAAAGGACGAAAAACAAATTCCTTGCGATCTGTCAGCTTGCTTCTTGAAGAGGACATTAAGAATCTATTTCAGATCTGGGGCTTTAAAGACGGATCCATTTTGAAATTTGGCCAGAAATGGTTTGAAGCAAAATTTTCACTGGCTTGGTCAAAAAAGGGGTGACATCGCTTCCATGTAACGGCAGCGTCTGTACAGACGTGTGTTTGACTATGGTTTCTTCGCTTAGTTACACTTAGTTTTATTATCTTAGATATGGGTTTAATCCCTTTCTGTTTTGTTTTTTTGTTTGTTTGTTTTTAAGGGGAACAATTTTATAGAAGAGTGGTACGAGGCCTCGGGGGACGTCAACCCTCTGTAGCCGGAAACCGAATTCTCTAGAATGCCCTGCCAAGTTGACGGTTATTATTCCCCTAGAAAATAATGTCCTTTCTTTTCTTTTTTTTTTTAAACTTGCTTTTAACATTCTGCCCTTGGCATCTGTTCTAGGCATTGTGGACGAACGTAAACTGTGTTCTGACAATGGGTTAAAGCAAGCACTTATTGAAAAGCATTCTCTACTTAATTACATTTCCTTCTTCTGGAAGCTATTTTAATTTTTTTTTTATAATCACATGTTAATTGTGTATTAGCGGGGCCTTTCTGATTAGTTGAAAACATAATGAAACCTTTGTAAACAACACAGAGAGAAAGAAAGGGGAACGTGTGAAGCCGAGACAATGGTGATGAGCCAGTTCTCAGAGGCCGAGATAACTACATTTCTCGATGCGGGGGGGTGGGGATTGGACCTCGGCGGGCGATGTCCCCCTTTTGAGTGGCGACCTCCTGTCCTGGGCCCACGGGCCTGATGGGGAAGGTGGCCCAGGGACAGAGAGATGGGGGGCTCAGGAGCGGTCTGGTTTCCTAACCCATCCTGCTTTCATTCATTCATTCATTCATTTGCTTCACATTCGACCATGACGTAGCTTCCTCTGTGGAGCCCTGAGCAGGTGTATCACCTTGAGTCTTCTCGCCATCCTCTATACAGGTAGTATTATCTTCATTTGTGGATGAGGACACTGGAGCCCAGAGTTGAGTTCATTCATTCACAGACAGGACACCGTCTGTCAGGTCCGAAGGACCAGTCCCAGCGTGGGCTCTGGCTCCCGCACCCCCCCACCTCCAAACGTCTGCCGGTCTGGACACACCTGGTGGCTGTCAGGGTAGAGGGAGGGTAGCAGTGTGGCAGGGGGCGAGATAAAAGGTAGCCACACTCCTGTCCCCGGAATGCGCTGGTGTCGTTTTGCTTTCTGCCCTTTAATGAGGACCATGTTTTTTGGTTGAAAGCACCAACCCCAGTTTACAATCCTCGATCTCACAGGGAGGGGTGGGGGGTGGGGGGCAGAAGCTCTGCTCTGTTCCCATTTAAAGGGCCTGGCTTACAGGGGTTTTGCAGTTCCCGGGCTGTTATTAGGGAAGCGTGGCTAGAGCGCATCAAATGAAAGTGCTACTGTATGCGAGAGCCAGGTTCAGTGGGCGTGCTCCAAGGAAACGCTGCCAAGACGCATTATGAACAGCCGCCAAGCAAAACACACACAGTGTCCAGCGGAGCCAGCTCACTTCTGCAAATAGAGGAAAAATTGACTTTCTGATTTGGAGTGTTTCTACAACTAAGAAGAATCACTCCAGTGATTGTTCTAAAAATATTCCGGAGGCAGTGCGTTCTCCAAGGCCTCGGGATTCTGAGCGTTCCTTAATTGTACTTTTTATGTAATCTATCTGGATGATGTTTTTTTATTTTTTTTGAATGCTAACGCTTGCATGGTCACCCTCCAGCCCCCTCCCGCACTCCCTAACCCCTCCTCCCCGCCTCTCCCCCTTTGGGTAAGTGTGGCTGCAGCGTGAAAGAGTGGCGTGCATGCAGCAGAAATTGTATTTTTATCTCTGACTTCAGGAAGTATATTTGGGTTTCCATCTCCTGCAGCCGCTGTTGCAAGGCTCAGATCTGAGCTGCTGAATCTAGGGCACCCCCTGACATCCCTGCCTCAGTGGCCGGGCCGAGTTCTGGAGCATTTTGGGGGCTGGGCTGGGGGGAGGGGGTGCCCCTCTGCCTATTCAGACTGGCATCGGTCTTGATGAGGAGCCCCCAGAGTCTCTGCTTCAGACACCTCTGGAATTCAAATGACTTCTAGAATGGTGAAATTGACTGGGATTCCACAGGTTCACTCACTGCCAAAAGTCAGTCAGGTGGGCCACCCCCTCCTCTCTCTGCCTTTCCAGTTTCTCTCCTCCCTCCCCCTCCCCTCCTGCTCTCCCCCAACCCCACCCCCTCTTTTTTCTTTCGGTCTGTTTTGCTAGATTCCACCACAGTCCTCCAGGGACGCTGGTATTTGAGTTGGAGGGGCTAGTTTGGGGTTTCTTACCCGCGGCTCTGTTGGCATTTGGAGCTGGGTAATCTTGTGCGTTGCAGGATGTTTAGAAGCGTCTCTATCCGTTCACCAGATGCCAGCAGCACCCCCTCCCCATTCATGACAATCAAAAAATGTCTCCACATGTTGGCAAATGTCCCCTAGACGGGCAAGATCACCCAAGTGGGGGAACCTCTGGGCTTGGCCCGCCTTTCCAAGCTGGTCACCACTGCCACCAGGAAAAGGCCTGGAGGCTATTAGGATCTTCTCACTCAGGGTTAAGAAGAAGAGGCTGGGGTGAAAGCCCTTGCAAATGGAGAATGGGTTCCCACTGTTGAATTTTAAAGTTGGCTTTTAAAAGAAGTTGCGCCGCTGCTCTGGTTTGCGGGTGACCCTGTGTGGCTGAGGCAGGTGCTTGGGGTCAGGGCACGGAGGGATCTGTCCCAGGGACCTGCCGGAAGTCAGGGGTCAGGGAGGTCAGAGGCCAGCAGCTGCAAATAACCAAGTGACTATTCTGCAAAAATTTTCCCCTGGTGAGCATGTAGGACGGTTCTTCCAGAGTTAGCTTGTTCGTGGTATCACTGGCGAGCCAACAATTTTGAGGAATTTGCCAGAGTTTTTGGACAGTGCACTCCGGCACTCTCTCAGTTTTATGGACGTTTGTCTTTCCTTCCTGCCTTCCCTCCCAGATCATTTTGCCCACTGTTAGGAACTGGGCCTAGCCTGCTCAGAGGCCAGTGATAACCAGACATGTGCTGAAACTGTGGACAAGAACCATGTCCTGTGGCTTTAAATGTTGACTCATAATGGGAGCACCCAGCGGGCCTGGTGCCGGGTGTCATTTCAGCCCTCGGCAGACCCGTTTTCGAGAAATCTAGAATTGGGTGGTCAGCGGCTTTGGCGCTGGGCCCCCTTGGAGCTCCTTGTGGCCAAGGGTGCACGTGGCAGCCTGAGGCAACTTCCTGGGCCCCCCAACCAGAACCCATGCTTCCCATGGCTTCCCTCTGCCGGCCGGGCCAGCCTTGAGGCGCTGGAGCCCTTTGGAATCTGGAGGATTCCACCTCCCCTGGGGCCCGGGCTTCTTGGCTTTGGGTTCTCCAGTGCAAAGCCAGCAGGACTGTCCTGGGGGCCTCCTGGCTCCCGATCTTAAGAGTTTGGGCTGCAGCTCCCCAGCCCCTCCCCATCACCCCCATACACTATACCCTGCACTCTCTTGCAGCTGCCCTTGTCACAGCACAGCCTCCAGGAACCCTGGATATTTCTTCCTGCCCCTTGGTGACCCCGCCCTCGTGGGGTGGGTGGGTAGTGCTGTGAGAACCAGCTAGCCCAGCGGTGTGGGGGCCACAGGCTGGCACTGTATCCCATGCAGCGCAGTGCCGTGGCAGGACCCAGCCCTGCAGCCGCCTGGCCATAGGGCTGGGGCGTGGGCATTGGGAGCAGGCATGTAACCGCTCACTGACATGGGTTTCCCTCTCCCCTCCGCCCTGTGTCTGTGTGTGCATGCACATCCCTATGATTTTGCAGGAACCTGTGTGGGGGGGTAGGCAGTGGAGGTGCTGTGCTGGGTTTCTCTTTCGCCTGATACCTCCTGTGGTGTTTGGCTCATCTCTGGCTTCTCTCATTTTCTAATTGTGCCAGGCAGCTCGGCCGGGCATCCGGGCACCTGGGCACTTTGAGTCTGTGATGCCGTACCTGGCCAGAGTGACCATCTCCCCTGGCTGCTGGGCGAGCCGGGGATGCTGGCACTGGCAGAGAGGCAAAGCGCTGCAGAAGTGCCGCAGGTTTTTCATATGGAAATGTGAAATAATGGGGTGATTAAATAGAGCTGTATATTAAAGTACATCTGACATTAGAATTACCATAATGTGCTGTAGCCTTAGGCTGAGTACTTTATTTGCCATCTGCATCGGCCCCAAATCCCCCGGGGAAGCGCTAAAATATTCTGAATAAACTCAGCTCGAGTTCTTATTGAGAGTAAAATACCATTTGTGGCACATCGTATTGATTCGTCTTAATTGTGGTGCAGAAAAGAACATTCACGCGCTGATGACTTTTGTGCTTGGTGACAAGCTGGCTGGAGCTACTCGAGCAGTGCAGTTGGTTAACCTGAGCAGACGGGCGGATGTGGCGAGGCGGGCACCTCGGCTGCAGCCATGGGAGCTGCAGGACCCACTGCGGGTGGGGGGCACAGCTGGGTCTCCGTGCCCGTCTCTGGGGCGAGTGCTGGGGAGAAGGGCACCCCATTTGGGGGCAGAGGTAAGTCCCCTCTCCCTGCTTTGTCGGCCACGGCAATGGAGAAAGACAAAGCTGGGAAAGAAGACGCAGCGATCACCCTCCAGGGACCAGTGCCCAGCTCAGCCCTCAGTCGGAGAGATTTACTGTGCATATTTAAGAAAACAACACTGAAAAAGAAAAAAATAAAGATAAGGAGAGGAGAAGGCAAAGAAACCCACCTACCCTGGCAGACCGCAGCCTGGCTAGACCTCTGGTTCATGGGTGGTGGGATCTGGTAACGGCCCCCCAAAGTTCTCTGTGGAGCAGTGCTTGCGAAATGCATTCAAGATAAACGAATCATCAGTGGGAAGCGCTCGGCCATCCAGGCCGTGCTCCCCTGCTCATAAGGTCCGGCTTTTACACTATAATTGCCTATCATTATACACAATTTAAATATTCAAACATTTTCCCACCAACCTTGGGCCTGCATGTTTTTATTACAAATTCAGAACAAGGGAATAACCTTTAACTTCAGAGACAAATGAGACAAATTTACAAGTGCGTGTCTGCTGTTGTCTTGTGTTTTATCAATCCCCGTGGACCTGCGCACTTTTGCTATCACGCCACTCAGAACAATATACATCTATTACTACTTGTTTGCAGTGTGCTGGTAATGGGTCCCCTTTGCATTGGCTAGCCTATGTAACTCGGCGTCGAGGCTCTCCATGACGTCGTGATCTCCTCAGAGCTAAATGCACATTCCATTAAAGCGGGATTTACTGTCTTGACAATGCTCGTTGGGGAATGTAGTGATTTTGGGGATTTAAGGAAAGGAAGCATGGAGGCTCGCATGTGTGAAAGAAGCCACGAATTATGGCAAAGAGGGACTTCCTGTGCCGGCCGAGGTAGGAGCCCCCTTGCTCTTGGGAGAGGGGCCATTTGAACGTGTGTGTGAGATCACACGTGCACATCCCGGTGTGCTCTCTCGCACACATGCACGCACACAAGCAGCCAGCCCTGTGTTTTCTTTGCTTGTTTATTGCCTAATTCACTCTTTGTTTTTCCATTAAATATAAGGATGATTTGCTCTGTGCTTTCCCTTTAGGTTTTCTGCTAAATTCCTCTCTGCGGAGTTCTAGAATCCTTTCAGATAGCTATTGGGTGAGGCTTTGCAGGAGGGGGCCCAAACCACCCAAATAAGTTAATCTGTCATCCCAGCAAACCCCCCTGGAAATAGGCCCTTTTCAGGGAAGTCTACAGAAGGCAGATTTCAAGGGAATCTGATGATGCATTTTCATCTACTTCAGGGAAGACTGAAATTATTTCCAGGAGATTTGATTGCCCTATGCAAAGGGGGAAATGGCCAAAGATGACCTTGAGAAATGTTCTATAGTTTTTCACAAAGGCTGTAAATGAGTTGTCACGTATGAATCTCTGTGCGTCCTGTCTCCGGCTCTTCCATCTTACTAACAAACACCGAGATGCCCGAGCCCGAGGCCGCACAGCTGCCCCGACCGTGGAACGGAGCAGTTGAAATCTAGACTGTTAGGGGATGTCTGGGGGGCATGGTGTCTGCAGCTGTTGTTCGGTTTTAACATCTCCCTGTCCCGCTGTTCACCTGGACTTCCCCGTTCCTGAAGGTGGCTTCACAGGCCCGGGGATTCGGGTGAGAGGCTTGCCAGCATAACTGAGCTCCTGCCTGAGAGGCTGACTTAAAAGCCATCTCATATGCTGGTGATCATTGTTGATTTATTTTAAGTTCCCTCTTTGGGTTTTTCCACCTCCCTGGCTTGATTTCTCTGCTCTTTGTGGTTCCACAGTTTGGGAAGGTTGGGTCTAGTCTGAAGCAGAGCTCTCCAAAAGAGTCACCTACATCCTTTTGTTGTACAGATATTTTGTTGTACTGAACACTTCTTGACTTGGGTAGGCCTTGAGTTTGAGATTTTTCTTCTTCTTTTTTTAAAAGGAAAGATTTTAATTTTACTATGATGGAGTTTATAGCAATGGAATCTGATCTGTCGCCAGCTAAGGGTTTTGGTGTATGTTCAGAGACTTCTCGGACCGATCCCAAATTCCCTTTTCAGTTCCACTTCCAGTTCTTCTCTTCTTTGGGCCCAGGGTCCTATCTCCATGCCTTTGGGCATGATTTTCCTCTGCCAGGCATGCCATTTCTCCCCTTACTCTGCATGACTGCCTCTTATTCTTGCTCCAGGGTCACCGCCCCCGAGAAGCCTTCCTTGATCTGTTCAGGCTGTCACAGCCTCCTTTGGGCCCCACACTGTGTGGTGCACCCCTTTATTGATGTGCAGAGTGGCTCAAACCCTCACTAGATATTGTGGAATCACTGGCCTCTCACTCCAGACTGTGGGCTCCAGGAGGACAGATGTTTTCTCTGCCGAGCACAGGGCCTGGCACAGAGCAGACGCCCCATGCATTTTAGAATCAGGAACGGGCAAAGGGATCAGTCAGGTGCTTGAGCATTGTCCTGACATCTTCCTGGCTTTCTAAGGAGAAAGGGAAGGTGTGCCCGAGAGCAGTGCATCTTCTTCATATTTGATATTTAGCCCCGGGTTTGGGGGATGAGGGTGGGTGGGTGAGGACAGCCTGGCACCAAAGTC
>PVKY010003202.1:0-22481 GCA_004027775.1 Bradypus variegatus | reverse complement strand
AAACAGACCTAATTCTCAAATGTCTTCTGGTTGGTTAGATTCTGCTCCTACAGTTAGACTGACAGCTTTTTAGCCTTATATTTATTAATATTTGTAAAATATCTTTAACTTCAAGCAAGTTTCTAGGAGACTACTTTTGTTAACAATTGCTCATCAGATGTTCTGCCTTTGTGAACAGTCTGTCTGATGTGAGACAACTGGGTGTGAGATCAGATTTCCTATAACCTCTCTTCGCATTTAGAAAGCAGGTTGCAAACCCATTTACAGGTTGAAATCAGGTTCATAAGGAAACCAGTTTGTGATAGAAAAACAATGCTAAATCCACTGGAATCTCCCAAGTTTCATCCTCCTTACGCATTTGAGGACTCCTTTTCGTACTTCAAGGACAAGAATGTAAGCAAGCCCCAAATAAAGAGGTATAACGGACATTCAAAAGTACCTCATTAGCCTGAAAATCAGAACCAAAAAGTTATGGCCCTCCCACTGCTTAGCTGAACTTCCTCCCCACTTATGTATATATGGGTTTTAACTTTCCTAACCTAGAAACTTTCACTAAAAATATATGGTTACACCTTATCCTAAAAAGGCACCATGCAGGCATTTAAGACTGAACCAGTTAACTTCAAGAGTGTACAGGCATAGTAGGAAAATATCACTAATCAAAATTTCCAGCATCAGACCATGCTAAACCCAGAACACTCACCCCAACAGGACTTCTGAAGTGCTCCCTAGGATGGTAACCCCAGCTGCTGCCAAAAACCAACCAACAAGAGCACACTGGGAGCTTCATCATGGATCAGCACACCACTGCCAGAGCTCACACATCACAGGGACTAGGGAAGGAGACGTGTGTCTCATTTGTGCTATTTGTGAACCAGAAAAGATCCTGGCTGGCCCGGAGGACCTGAGGGATGAACACTGGATGGGAGGGACAAGTGTGGAACAAGAACAGGTGGAGAAGCTGGATTCTCTTCCAGAAGTTAGCTCTAGGAACTAGCTGAAGACAAAAAAAAGATTAGATGATGTGACAAACAAGGTTAACAGTAGGGGAAGACAGCTTTGGCAAGAGCCCAAAGAAAAAAAGAGGGCTATGAGCTGGGGACCCTATTCCCCTGTCCTCAATGCCATGGCTCAGTCCCACATCTGTTGTACATTTAAAGCATGTGAGTCAAATGTCTGCTGCTTAACATGTAATGGAAGCTCTGGAACATGAGATGGACAGCAGGCGCTCTGCTCACTGATCGATGATGGAGCGCTGCAGCACCTGAGTCATCATGTCCTCTTCATCCACGTTGTAATCCACAAAAGTGTCATAAGAAAACTGGTGCCGGCGCTGGATGTGTTCTATGAAGTTGGCGCTGCGGTAGTTGGGGTCTCCCCAGGGCATCGAGGCACATATAGGACAAACCACAGATTTGGTATCTGTGCTATGGGATAATCCGCAGTGTTCCACAAGTCCCTCCTGATCAAAATTCTTCTCAGGACAGTAAGGGCAAGGAAAGGTATAACGGTTTGGGACATTTCTTGGCTGAAGGGATGCATCCTTTGTTGTGGCCTTCACACCTTCCATGATGTAATTCTGGTATTTGGAACAGGTGGCCACGTGGGCCCGGATCTTGGATAGGAAGAAATTTTTACAGCAGCCATGGCAAGAAGTCTCTGTGCTCTCGATCTGCCGCTCGAGCTCCGCGGCTCGGACGCCAGGTGCCAGAGCGCTGCGACACACCCCACAGACAGGTTTCTTCGGCTTCAGACATTCCTGCAGGCATGCAGAGCAAAAGACGTGTCCGCAGGGCACTTGTACCGGCTTCTCGTACACCTCCAAGCACACGGGACACGTGAAACGCCCCAGAGGGTCGGCCTCCGCCGCCGCCGCGGACCCCGCCAGCTGCGCACCGCCCTCACGACCCTGCTGCTGCGCCGCCATCTTGCTGCACTCATGATGTATTTTTAATACATTGATTTCATATCTAGTATTTAATGTAAAATTTTTGCATCTATGTTCTTAAATGGAATTAGCCTATAATTTTTTTAACTTCAAGTGCAAACGTCTGTTCAGCTTTTCTGTTTCTTCTTAAAGTTTTGGTCACATTTTTCTAGGAAATTATTCATTTTATATAAATGATAAGGAGTGTTGGCATAAAGTTGTTTATACTATTCTCTTATTTTTTAATTTTTTAAAAACTTTTTCTGAGAAATTTGTCTATAGTATTTTTCTTTTTCAAACAACCAACTTTCCCATTGTTGATATTTTCAGTTTTATCTTTGTTTCCTATTTCAGTAATCTGCTCTTATCTTCATTATAACTTTTTATTTTCTTCTTAACTTCTTATATTGGAATTTTGGCTCATTGATTTTAAGTGTTTTCTTTTTTGTTGTAATCTGTTAAGGCTAAAAATCACAGGTGTTGCTAGCTGCATTCCAAAACTCAGGTTTTATTGATTGAGATATAATTCACCTACCATAAAATCCCCCCTTTTAAGTGTAAAGTTCAGTTATTTTTAATGTATATACAGAGTTGGGAAACCATCACTACAGTCTAATTTTGGAAAACTTCCATCACGTTAGAAAGAAATCTCAAGCCCCTTTAGTCATTCCCGTTCCTACCCCAACCATAGGCAGCCACTACTCTACTTTCTGTCTCTCTGGAGTTGCCTTTTCTGGACATTTCACATAAACAGAATCATGCACCCTGTGGTCTTTTGTGTCTGCCTTGTTTCACATAACAATGTTTTTGAGGCACATCTGTGTTATAGCATGTAGCAGTAGTTCATTTCTTTTTATTGCTGAGTAATGATACTGTATTTTCATTATTGATTAGAAAGAAATATTTTTCTGTTTCTTATGATTTCTTCTTTCACCCTTAAGTTATTTAGAAGTGATACCATGGAATTATTGGAATTGGTTGGTTTATCTATACCATGGTATAGCTAATTCTATCTGTCCCTCTTTTTTTTTCCCATACCATGTATCTGTGGAAGAACCCAGATCATTTGTTCTATAGATTTTCCCATTCTGGATTTGACTGATGGAATCATCCAGGTACATTTTAAGTTCCTGTAAACTGATTAGATTTAGAGGCTTGATTGGATTCAGTTCCATTCCTTTGGCAAAAAATACATCCTAGATATTGTTGGAAACTTCCTATTTCAACATAATAGGAAGCAAATATTTTTATATCGTCTACTTACAAAGAGGTGAGTTAGTTGGTTCAGGTGCTGTGATCCTGTGATCCCATCTATTATGAAGTTCCTCATCATTGTTTCTTCTAATTGTTTTACGGTCCATTCATGACTGTTTCCAAGATCCATTATTTCATTAGAGACTATAACATTACAATTCTAATTCTCTCACTGCTTCTGGATTTATTTTCTAGAAATCATCTGTAAAGAACTTTGTATCGTCAGCTAGATAACCTGAAATACAGTTCATGCAGGAAATGCAGAATAAATGCAAATGCATGGTTCTTTCCCTTTATCGGTTTTTCACAATAATGGGTCATGGCTCTGGCAACCTTTGAAAGATAACCAAGGTGCACACACACACACCCATTTTTTTTTTGAGTATCATTATTAACTCATGGACTGAAGTATGTCTGGTGTATTTCACTTTGTTGCAGGTATGTTCACTTTTTTCTTCTTCACAATCTAATGACCACTATCAACCTGACTTATTGTGTCCTTTCTACAGAGCAGAGTAGTCTTACTTTGATTGCTTTCCTTCTTTCTGTCAGGAAAAAAGATTATCAAATATATGTCACTTAAACCTGGGCATAGCCACTTCTTCAAGGAGCTCTGGTTTCTTTTAGTTTGGATGTACCCAAAATTTTTGTTGGGGTGTTCATTGCTATTGCAGTATCATTATTTCTAGATCTTTTCTAGTGAAGAGAACTAGAAATATGTAATTTTGAGAATGAGGAAAATAAATTATAGTAATATTGATATTTCTAATTCAAATTTAAGATTAAAGAATTTTTACTTCTTTGATTTTAACTTATATCTCTTTTCTGTTACACTAAAATTTTGTTTCTTGGTTCTGGAATTTCCATAATTTCTTATTTGGTTCCTTTTACAAAATGTATACAAATAGGAATTTAGGGAAGATGGTGGAGTAGGTGAGGCAGAATGGGCTTTTCCTCCATCAGAGTAACTACAAAGGGGCCAGAGAACACCAGGGACCACGGTTCCAGGGTGTGACTGGCCATAGAATGTTCCTCACAGGGGACATCAGACAAAAACAGAGGAAAGATGGTGGCTGGAGGGACACAGTATGAGTGTGTTCCCTGTTGGACCACAGCCCTGCCCCCACCTGCCAGGCTAGCAGCAGCAACACTGCCAGTGGGCAAGGGAGTGAGCCAGCGGCT
Source organism: Bradypus variegatus (assembly GCA_004027775.1). NCBI lineage: Eukaryota > Metazoa > Chordata > Mammalia > Pilosa > Bradypodidae > Bradypus > Bradypus variegatus. The sequence goes on along the minus strand of PVKY010003202.1, from coordinate 18,118 downwards.
CTCCACTCCCGTCCACCTACCTTGACAGTGTGCTGGGGGGTGATCCTCCACAGCCAGACTTTGGGGAGCCACTCTGGAAGGCTGTGTGGCAGTTCTGCAGGAAGCTAAGTACAGAATTGCCATATGATCAGCAATCCCATTACTAAGTATATCCTCAGAAGAACTAAAAGCTAAGACATGAATGGACATTTGTAAACTGATGTTTATAGCGGCATTATTTATGGTTGCCTAGAGATGGAAACAGTCCAAATGTCCATCAATGGACTAGTAGATAAACAAACTGTGGTATATACACATGATGGAATATTTCGCAGCTGTAAGACAGAACAAAGTCACTGAAGATATAGTAACATGGTTGAATATATTATTCTAGTTTGCTAATGCTGCCAGAATGCAAAACACCAGAGATAGATTTGCTTTTATAAAAGGGGATTTATTTGGTTACACAGTTACAGTCTTAAGGCCATAAAGTGTCCAAGGTAACACGTCAGCAATCGAGTACCGAGTACCTTCACTGGAGGATGGCCAATGGTGTCTGGAAAACCTCTGTTAGCTGAGAAGGCACGTGGCTGGCGTCTGCTCCAAAGTACTGGTTTCAAAATGCCTTTCTCCCAGGATGTTCCTCTCTAGGCTGTGGTTCCTCAAAAATGTCACTCTTAGTTGCACTTGGGATATTTGTCCTCTCTCAGCTTCTCCAGAGCAAGAGTCTGCTTTCAACGGCTGTCTTAAAACTTTCTGTCATCTGCAGCTCCTGTGCTGTCTTCAAAGTGGCCCTCTTGGCTGTAGCTCCTCTTCAAGATGTCACTTACAGCTGCACTGAGTTCCTTCTGTTTGTCAGCTCATTTATATGGATCCAGTGATTTAATTTAGACCCACCCTGAATGGATGGGCCAACACCTCCATGGAAATTATCCAATCAGAGTCATCACCCACAGTTGGGTGGGGTGCATCTCCATGGAAACACTCAAAGAATTACAATCTAATTAACACTGATAGGTCTGCCTATTCAAGGTTACATCAAAGATAATGGTGTTTGGGGGGACATAATACATTCAGACTGGCACAAATATTGAGGAAATTATGTTGAGCAAAATTAGCCAGAAAGAAAAGGACAAATACTGTATGGTCTCACTAATATGAACTAATGTTAATGAGCAAAGTTTGAGAGTGGAAAGCTCAGCACACAGGCTATCAGCAGATAGAAAGAGGGTAGAAAGTGGGCATTTAATTCTGAAGAAGTATAGTATGTTCAACAAAATTGATTATATACACCCAGAAATGGATAGCACAATACTGTGTAATGGTAGCAGAATATTGTTAATACACTGAACAAAGATGTCTGTGAGTATGGTTGAAAGAGGAAGGCTAGGGGCAAGTGTGACATCAGAAGGAAAGATAGAGGATAAAACTAGGAGTATATATCTTAGCAAAGTGCAAACATAAGAATGTTTTTATGTGAGGGAGAACAAATGAATGTCAACTTTGCAAGCTGTTGAAAAATCAGATGGTATAGGGAGAAAATAAAATCAGTGCAAACTAGAGTCTATAGTTAATGGTAACTTGTAAGATGCTGCCATTAATTGTAACAAAGGCAATATACCAAAGCTAAAAGTCTATAAGGGGGATATAAGGGAGGGATATGGGATTCTTGGTAGTGGTGGTGTTTTCTGATATTATTATATTGTATTGTGTGGTATTTTTTATTATCTTTTTTATTATTCTTTAACAAATTTTTTTCATAGTAATGAATATGCTCAAGTGCTGATTGTAGTGATGAATGCACAACTATATGATACTCTGAACAACTGATTGCACACTGGGGATGATTGTATGGTATGTGAATATATCTCTTTAAAATGGTAGAAAAAATATAAATAGGGATAAAAGTGCTGGAGAAAACCTGGAGAGAGGGATGTACCTATTTACTCCTGGTGGGGAAGTAGAAAGGTGTAGCCTGTCTGGAGGCAAGTATGGTGGTTCCACAAAAAGCTAAGTATGTGGGTGCCGTGAGGTCCTGCAACCTCATTATGGGGTATATACTTGGAAGTTCTCAGAGCAGGGACATAAATGGACATTTGCTCACTGGTGTTTATAGAAGCAGTATTCATGACTTGCAGTGGGTGGAAGTGGCCTAAGGGTACATTGACTGATGAACAGAATGGTGAACTGCGGTGTAGACATCAAAGGAATGTTGAGTAACTGCAAGAAGGAATGAAGCTGTGAGACACACAGTGAGGTGAATGGATCCTGTGGACAGCATTTTGAGTGAAGTACACCAGATATGAAAAGACAAACATAAAGCCTCACCAACATGGACTAACTACCATGTATAAACCCTGAGAATTGAATGTTAGAGCACAGCTTATCAGGAGAATGCTTATTGTAGTGGTCACTAGATTATAAGTTCTTACAGCAGTCACATCTCTTCCTGAATTGTAATGGCTATGTGCAGACTCTGAGATGCTGTTCCCTTTGTGTATAACCTGGTCGATCTCTGGATCTTGGGGTTATCTATGTGACACCTGAAACTCAGAGCTATGAATGTCAGTATTAGCACATACAGCAACTGTTAAAAAAGCTGAAAAAGAGTCTAAACTTCAATTAGAGATACGAATGAAGCAGATCTGGTTAGGACTAAGGTAAATCAGGTCAAATGGTAAAGGATGATTTTGACTGTGCTTTAAAACTTCATCTTCACTGTCAGACCAAGGGAAGAGATGTTTATTTGGTACAGGATATATATCTTCTACAGCACACTAAATAATTTAACTTGTTTGGTCAATTTATTCAAACACCAAAATTACATGGAACTTTGAATAGCAAATGAGACCTGGTAGGTTTGTAGAAGTTAGTGTGAAATAGTGATACACCCCAAAGTAATTTGGGCAGAGAATAAAAATGTGTCTGCAGGACCCCCTGAGAAGCTGGGAAAAATGTGAAAATGTTTGATGTCCCCCCCTGGATTATTGCTGATATTCTCACAAACATTGAGGACTGATTTTTCGTATGCTGGGCCCTCAATCTTGGGGCTTGCCCTTATGAGGCTTGCTACTGCAAAGAGAGGCTAAGCCTACTCATAATTGTGCCCAAGGGTCTCCATCAGAGAACCTCTTTGTTGCTCAGATGTGGCCTCTCTCTCTAGCTAAGCCAACTTGGCAGGTGAACTTGCTGCCCTCTCCCCTACATGGGACCTGACTGCCAGGGGAGTAGCTCTCCCCAGTAATGCAGGATATGACTCCTGCGGATGAGCCTGGGGGTTGAGCCTGGAGCCGGCATTGTGTGATTGAGAAAATCTTCTTGACAAGAAGGAAGAAGAGAAATGATACAAAATAAAGTTTCAGTGTCTGAGAGATTTCAAATGGAGTTGAGAGTTAACTCTGGAGGGCATTCTTAGGTGCTATATAGATATCCCATTTTAGGTTTTAGTGTATTGGAATAGCTAGAAGGAAATACCTTAAACTGTCGAATTGCAACCCAGTAGCCATGACTCTTGAAGACGAATGTATAACTATGTACTTACAAGTGGTGACAATGTGATTGTGAAAACCTTGTGGCTTACATTGGTTTATCCAGTGTATGGATAGATAAGCAGAAAAATGGGGACAAAAACTAAATGAAACATAGGGTGAGACGTGGGGAAATGGAATGTTGGATGTTCTTTTTCTCTTTTACTTTTTATGCTTATTTTCATTCTTTTTCGTGTAAGCAAAATGTTCAAAAATTGATTGTGGTGATGAATGCACAACTATATGATGGTACTGTGAACAGCTGATTGTACATAATGGATGACTGTATGGTATGTGAATATAGCTCAATAAAAATGAATTTAAACAAAGCTTATTGCAAAAGGAGAAGAAACTTTAAATGTTTAAAACACAAGACAGAACACTTTATTTTTATGAAGGAAGATGCTTACATATAGCATGAATTATTAACCATAGCACCATCTACCTTCATTTTTCAGACATTTTAAATTGACAAGGTATAAAATGAAGCTCTTTGATACCTTTTCTTAGAATAAGTAAATAAAAATAGATTGGTCTACACTGATGCTGAATATTTTCAGGTGGTTTTGTGCAAGCTTCATTGGCGCTATCTCCCCACCCTGTGGGTGCTCCCCTGACACTGCTGGGCCCCATCATGCCCGGGAGGGCTCTGCCCTGAGGGAGGCCGAGCGCGGGGCCTGGGTCCCTGGAGCCTCCTCCAAGCAGCGCCGACCTGGGCAGGCTCAGCCCCAGCAGAAGTTTTTGTGTTTTAAAAACAAAGTGTGTAGACGGAGGGACATTTCATTAGACTTGAAAACGGAAACTCCCTCCTCCTCTTCTTTTATACCTTTTCCTAACACCCAAGGCCTCTCCCTTGAGAATCAAAATAATGTAGTTCTTTTAAGCAAAATGTTTTGTTTTCTGCCCTCATGTAACCTAAATATAGTGAAAATGGATTAAGTGACTTCATAGTTTTTGTTTTTTATTTTTCACAGAAAATTCATGTGTCAAAGACAGGCTGCTGCTATGTCAGGGATCACAGGCCGAGCCCACCCAGTGCAGCCCCCTGAGAAGTCTCTCTCAGGAACCATTATGATTAAATGCCTCGTCCTATTAGCTTCAGTGTCTTGTTGTCCTCCTCAGAGATGCATTTTCTTATTGGCGATTATAGGCTCTTTTCCATCCCTACCCTTTCTATCCTCTCTTCCTCCCTTTCTCTGACCTTGCCCAACCTCCATTTGTCTCTATTTCTGCATCGTTTTTCCACAGTAGGTCTCTTTTTAGCACCTGAAGTCTTCTGGGCGGATTTTTATCTCCACCCATTTGAGGGAGTAGTTAGACCCATGCCATCCGTTCCAATTGATGCCATCTATGTACTTTTTGTGTTCTCCGAGGCGGTAGTGCACCCCATTGAGGTTCGAGTCTGCACAGCAATTGTACCAGTATCCACCTGACACAAGAAACAGATCATAGCCAGTAAGTTGAGTATGCCCACACCCTTGGAAAGTAGATGGTAGCCCAGATACCAGGGATTTGATAGTAAGCTGTCAGAGCCCATATCAAAAATTAATTACCAAAGCCAGTACACCAATAGTACAGTTCTAAATTCATTCTCTCTTCTTAAGTGGGATTACAGGCTTATACCTAATCCCCACTCCCCACCCCTACCTCCACACGCACCCATCTTACCTTTAAGTATCTCTGCACAATTTTCCAAGCAGTTGTCATTGTCCTTGTCCTTGGTGCTGAAGGCCGTGTTGTTATGATAGAGCAGGGCGTCATGTCCCACATCGCCACTGTAGTTCCCCAGGAAGAGGCGGTAGCTGCTCACTTCATTGCCCAGAACAAAGTGGCTGTACTCAGCATAGCGCATGTTGCCCTCCCAGTCCTGTCAGGAAGATTCAGAGCCTTAGAGAAACCGACCGGGGCTTCATTTCATCTCTCAGAGAAGACCCAGCGCTGTAGCTCTTCTCCATCTGCAGGCCCATAGCCAGGCATCTTTTATCATAGCTCTGGGTCTAGTTTACCTCTGTTCCATACCAACCTGGAGATCAGAAAGCACGAGTCCAAGGTCAGAGTTCTCTCTTGATTCATAGTATGACTTTGATTAGTCTATCTGTACTCCCTCACTTCCCTGGATGTAAGGTGTAGGTTTACAATTTCACTGTAATTTACGCAGTTTTGTTAAAAAAAAAAGTAATGTGAGACTATAATGTGAGCACTTCACAGCCTTTGAGAAGGGGCACTAACAAGTATTGGTAAAGAACCTCGTTCCCAGGCCAGATCAGAGTCAGCAGTGTTTCAGCCCAGCTGCCTGTTGGACTTGCTCTGCTTTGGCCTGGGCTGGCCACTCCTCATGCAACCTGTAGCCCCCCTTTTGTGCAAAAAAGGGAAAAAACTATTCTTCCTCAACTATCCTACAATCTGCAGGAAAACCATCATAGTAAATATTCACATCTTAGTGAATAAGCTGAGGAACGGAGCTCCAGAGTGGTGCACAGACATGTGTGGTGGCCCTGGCTCAGTCCCAGGGACCCAGGCCCAGCATTCACCTCCATTTCCACGCGTAGCCGAGTTGGCCGTCTGGTGAGCCTGTGGATGTGTTCATTCCCCAGCCAGAAGTCCCTACGGATGCGACCAAAACCCTGCTTGTACTGCTTCCAGTCCCGGTGGAAGGAGACAAGGCCATTCTTTCGTCTCTGAATGGTGGTCCAGCCACCGCCTGAGGTCTCCATGTCACAGAACACCTAGCACAGAGAATTGCTCTGGTCAGGGCCTAGCAGGGGCAGGTGGCAGGACTGTGTGGGCAGGAGTCACAGTCTTCTCCCAGCCTCACAGCCAGTGGGACATGCACTTCCATAGTCACGCTGGCTCCCTGACAGCAATGGCTCTGCTCCAGTGTTGATGAGTTAGGGCAGGGCAGTGGTTTACTGGGGAAGATTTATCAGAATTGGGGATGTGGGAAGCACATATAGTTCAAAGGGAGAAATCCAGGTACTTTTGATATGCCGACTTCATGTTCTCTCTTTTCTTCTCTCCCAAAAAATAACTACACAGGACATGGGAAGAGATCTACACTAGCACGGTGTTGGTAATAAGAATAATCTAATGTATGTTAGAGGGTCTGGTTTTAGTTGTTACTGTTATAAAGGGGTAAAATACATGCCTGGGTTTTTGGCAGGGTTTTTTGGCCTATAAATTGAGTGTTTAGTATTTCTGGTATTTGGCGTCTCTGCATCTCTGTTTTGCGTTTCCCTTTCATTAAACTAGAAATAATCCCTTTTGTCTCCATAGCTTTGAGTGGGGTGGGGGACAGAGGGTAGAGCATCAGCAGTGTGCTTACTGGACCTCACCTGCAGCTCAGGGCTGCCAACGAGGACATCTGGAGGAAGCTTATACACTCCAGATGTGCGGTAGTTCTTCTGATAGAGGGAAGAGCAGTCATAGATGGCATCTAGAAAAGGAGCAAACCACAGGGTGAGCATCCAGAGTCAGGGCTCCAGGGCAGGCAGGACATTCCTGCCGCATCTAAACTGAATGTGTTAAAACCGAGACTTCATTTCAAAACCACAGAATTGACATTGCTCAAAATTGCTGGGCAGTCTCTGGGTTAGGAAGAGAAGTGGACAGAGAGAAGGTGATTTTAGCCTCACTAGTGGTACGGCAGTGGGGTGGGGAAGCCCTTCACCTGGATGGCATCAACAGAGCATCAAACAGGCAGTTGCAGGCTAACTATGGAATGAATTATCCAGCTATCATCCTGGATCATGAATTCTAGAAATGATACATTGTGTGAAGACCACGGATTATGACATTTATTGTAACTGATGCTTCTGTTTGACAGGTTTAGAGTTGTCAGACAGTTCGCCGGTTACCAGACAAGTCATGAGTGTCCCACAGGGTCTGGCTTTTGTGCTGGTTGGTTGGTTGTTTTGCTCGTTGGTTGGTTTTGGTTGTTATTGTTGTTTAGAGGGTAATGGTTACTACCAACCAGGACCTGAATTAAGGGAGACAGGTTTTACAATGTTATCTTTCCCCCATTAGTCTAAGAATGCCAGAATGAAATGAAAACACCCCGAAGAACCCTTTGAGGTCTTCCTCTGACAGTGTTATTAAAACAAAAAAATGAGTGCATTGAACAGGCTGATTTTCACTCTGGGTTGATTTAAATGCTTCCTTAGATGCCGGTTGGCCATCTGCTTCATGCTGGATTTTGGATTATGGCTCTGTGAGAGAGCCAGCCTGCCCTGATAGGATCCAGAACATGGGAAATCGTATTCTCCAGGAGATGCTTCCTGCCTCTGTCTTGGGATCTTTGTCTTGGTGGCCACTCCTGACAGCTCTGGGAGAAGAGCCCAGTAATGGCAACTGGATGCCTCCTGTCCCAGGAGTTGTCGGAGGCTGCCTGGCTCCCTTGCAGAGCACACTGGGCCAGGGGAATTGTGTGCATGTGCCTTTGCCCTCAGAGTTCTTCATTTCCTGTTACTGATGAAAGCATCTCAACTCACTGCTTTTTCCAAGGGCACCTCCTTACAGAGTATAAAGGTGGCCAGCAGCTGGTAATGCTGAAGAATAAGGAATGACCCCCTGCAAGAAGTGCAAGATGCAGGCTGGGGGATTGCCTTGGGTCCCCCTAGAAACTCCCTCTGGGTGGTGGGAAAATCAACTGTTTGGAGGAGCAGGAAGTGGCCTGGCAGATTCCTTTCTCTGGCCTTATCTTCTGCATATCTAGTTTCATCTCCCATGCCCAATTAAGACTCATTAGTCTGGAAAATGGCCTAAAGATACCTTTCTAATCCTAACTGAGAGTCAGGAAGTAAATGCTAAGAAAATGATCTATACACTGTGGTTTATATAACAGAATTTTCAAGCTTATTTCATTTTAAAACTTTTTCTTAATCTGAACTGAGGATAAACAGAACCTACTTGTTAGAGCCATCCTCTTTTCCAAGAAGCTAAGCATTTCTTTGTTCGCAGTTTGGTGTATAAGGTAACTAATGGTTTTTATGTCAGCAAGAAATTACATATCTATAGAATATGTTTCTTAAACCTAATAATTTCCTGACACTTTCAGAAAGCTAAATTAATATCTAAACAATAAATTTACCTGTAAGCCTATCGGAAACAAGCAAGCCAGAAACTGCAAGTTATTTGGTGAAAGAAAATAAAATATATCTTATTTTTGACCTTTCAAAATCCTAATTTCAGGATCGCATTTTTGTATTTCCTGTATTATTTGAGAATTTTATCTGAGACCCTGAAGAAAAATAGAAAGCCTAAAATTGAGGAGCTTTGAAGAGCCTGTCATTTCCTGAACACAAAGGGGTTCTTCAGATGGCTGTGGGCAGGGTCTAATACTTAATTTTGTGCCGGTAAGAAGAGTCAGTTTCAGGGTTGACACAAAACTGCAGTAATGCCCATCCCCACTAAATCGTAGGGGCACCAGAAAAGCATTTTGACAAAAGAGCAACAGATGTGAAGGTTTGGGTGTTTGTTTCTGCTTCCCTTGAACAAAGATTCAGCCTGTCATCTGTTGGTCAGGATGCAGCAAGGCTAGACCAACCAAGGGAAACTAGAACTCTGTTCTGAGACTTGCTCTGTGAAATGGAGCGAACCAGGAAATCTCCCTCTGCTCCAAGACAGGAATTCACAACTTCTTATTTTGAAGCATTGTTTGAATAAAAGGGTAAATTTACAGAACTTTAGAAGTCAAAGGAAGTTTTCCTGAAGACTTTACCAAATGGGAAATAGAGCCAGTGGCATGTACCCAAGAAAGTAGACCCCACTAGTCACTTAGAAGCAATTCTGTAAATGGAGAAGCACTCAGCTATTTGCGGGGAAGGTGGATATGTTCTCCTTACCTGCCGAGGTGTGTGCTACATGCAGCTGTATAATGTCGATCTGGTTGTTCATTTCAGAGTAATTGGTCTTAGCATCTGTGAGCCGTGACTCTGTGTGCTTGTCACTGGTCTCCAGTTCCATCACCTGCGTGGCAACGCTGGCCCAGACTGTCTCCTTCCTCTGGCTCAATTCACTCACCAGACTGCTTAGGTTGGCAATTTGGGCCTGGAGCTCCTTCACCTCCTCAGAGCAGGCAGCCAGTTGGAGCGGTATGGGCATCCTGTGACTAGGGGGCTTCTGTGGCCACACTGGGTGGTTGGCAAAGGCCACAATGAGAATGCAGAGCCAGGTCATGGCTGATAGAGTCTTTTTAAGCATCTTCCTTGGGCTTGCTGAGGAAGGCTCTTCCTTTAAGTGAATCAGGATTTGCCAGTTACATCTGTGAAGCAGCAGCAAATTATCACCTTATACTTTCACTCCTTATGGTCTCACCACTTCCTTGTTTTCTTCCTTTCCCTGCTCTTTCTTAGTCCTCCTCAGAGCTTTCAGAGTTTCTGAAAGTGGAGCTTAACTGGGTATCTCAGAGCCCTCCTTCCCAAGCCTGAATGCTCTGCAAACTGAGCATCTTAAATATTGTTTCCTCCTTGACCTCCGTCCCCACCAGGGCCATGCACTGTGCTTCAGTCCCTCCCAGCTCCTCTGGGAGGGTCAGGTGCCTGCTGGGTGAAGTCAGCGTCGTCTTAGACCAGAGCAGGGGAGGTGGGGAGGGACACAGGGGCGAGTCTCTCTTTTCCTGCCTGCACAGTGTCTGGGCTGAGACAAGAGGACTGTGACTTTGTGTGTTTCCACTGCACTTTGTCTATTAGATTAGGACCCTGCCAGCCACAGGCTCCACTCTGTCAGCAAGCAGGGCAGGGTCAGAAGAATTTCCAAATCCCATTCTAAAGGTTCTAAAGGAATATGGGAAAGATGAAAACTTGGAAGTGCCAAGCCTGGTCCTGGGATTGATCCCCCACACTTCCCTCAGGCTTTAGGCAGAACAGAGAACAGGCTCATCTCTGAGACAAGGGAGTGTATTATCTTTTTTTTCCTGTTTATATAAATAATATATGCCCATGGTTCAAAACTTGGAAAGTATATTAAAGAAAAGAATCCCCATTACCTAATAAGTACATGTCCAGAGTCTAATTCCCTCCTCCCATGCAATTTGAAATTGTATTTCCTCCCTCTCTGCCTCTGTCTCTCTCTGACTTTCTCTCTCTCCCTCTCCCTCTCTCTCTACATTTATGATTTTGTATCTCAAAATAGGGATATTTAATTTTTCACGTACCATATATGAAGAATACTCTTGCTTTGAAAACAAATGTAAAAACCTGGAATTACTGCCTTGGAATAAGCTTTTCTCTAAGAATGTAAACATTCTGTCCTTAAAACAGTACTTTGTCCTTGGAACATGCTATTGCTATATCCTATGTTATTGAGCCACTGGAGCAGTGTTTACTTATAATGTGGAATTTCAGTGTGGGTTTTTCACACACGAGCCTGATGCTTGACAACTTTCCTCCATGCCATAATACACCCCAGAGCCCTTTTCCAGTCAGGGCTTCTAGCTTCTCAGAAAGTAATTTCTGTTTTGGCAGCTAGAGTGACCAAGTTTTGTCCCCCACATTCTTAGTCGCCTTTACCTGCTAAGGGCTGAGGAATTTGCAGACATCAGGCAGCAACTGGACTTTTGCTGAAAAGATTCCGTTTAGAATTGGCACTGTCTGCCAGTCCCTGCTCTCTTTTGGCAAATATCTAGCCCAGCTGGGCACTGCAGTTTTAGTTCCATTTCATTATTGAGAACCTAGCCCCAAGTTGTCAGCCTCTGACAGGATCTGCTAAACTCCATGAGGATCTTCACAGTTATCTGGTCACCAGCTAAGACTGAGGAGCCTGAACCACGACCACAGAAGGGCCGTGCACCACCTGGACCTGCCATGTGACCCTGCTGCCTTGGCACTCCATTGAGTGGCTCAGAAGAGAAAGCATCAAAGAACATCGCAGCTCTGTGGATTCCCAGCCAGCTTTTGGTTTGCTCTTCCCCATAGCCGTCCCCTCACTACTCACCCAAAAGTTATGAACAGACTTTCATATCTGGACAGAAAATGAACCAATCTTTCTTATCTGCAACCCAAGAAACAGTTGTTTCTAGGGAAGATGTGATGGTTAAGTTCATGTGTCAACTTGGCCAGGTGATGGCACTCAGGTGTCTGGTCAAGCAAGAACTGGCCTAACCGTATCTGCAAGGACATTTGTGGCTGGTTAATAAAACAGAAGGCCGGTTTCTTAAATCATCAGGCAATTGGCTGCAATTGCATCAGCGAAGGGCGTGTCTTCCACAATGAGAGATGCAATCAGCTGGATTTAATCCAATGGGTTGAAGTCTTTTAAGCGAGACAGAGGACCTTCACTTCTTCCGCTAACCAGCGGAACATTTCCTGAGTTCATCAAAGTTGCCAGTTCACTGCCTGAGGAGTTCACGGAACATCTTCATTGGAGTTGCCAGTTTGCTGCCTGCCCTGTGGAATTTGGACTCGTGTATTCCCACAGTTACGTGAGACACTTTTATAAAATCTTATATTTATAGATATTGCTTGTTGATTCTGTTTCTCTAGAGAACCCTAAGTAATACAGAAGGTAGGACAGGTTTTTTTTTTAACTTTATAAAAAAATTAAAAAGAAACAACAACAACAAAAACACCATTTCAAGCGAAACAAAGCAAAGGATTAAGAAAACCAAGTAACCTAAAATAACTACTTTGCTTCCAACATTTGCCTACATTTGCCTACCATACTCCACAAAAATTAATAAACCATATCCAAAGGAATAAGAAAAACAAATAATCTAAAATAACTACACTGCTCAACATATTCTTACCATACCCCAAGAAAATTAACAAACCATAATAAACAAAGGCATAAGAGAAACCAAATAACCTATAATAAATGAACTGATCTAATTTTTAATGCAATAGTTTATCAAAAAATTAAAAAATTTCAAAGAAAACAAAGGAATAAACAAAACAAATAACATAAAATAACTTTATTGCTTCTAACATGTCCCTGTCAGGAAACAATCTTTTCTAGGGAAGGTAAGAGAGGTTTTATAAATTTGGATAGGAAGCATCTAAACTTTATTTTGAATAACTAGTTTCTGACATTTATTTTCTGGAAATTTTTACTTCTAACATGAGGCATAATTTGGAGATGAAACTTTTTGTACATTGTTTGCAATTTTCTTAAACTGTCTAATCTGCTTAAATGTCAATAATCTCCCCCCCAAAAAAACAGCTAATTAAGGGAATTTCCCATGCCAGATTATCTATTTGCTAAAGCAGCTGCAGCGCTGTGATATCCTAGATTCTGCATTTCCAAAAGAAGGAAAAGTTAGTCTTTTCTGAGCACAGCTAAGCCCATAGAGAAAACAGTGAAGAATGCAGAGGAGTAGAGTACTTTCCCCTTCTGTGAGAGGCTTTTAATCCTTTCTTCTGCCTTTTATTGAACAAAATAAGCATAAAAAATATGAATTACCTGAGCAAGTAGGAACACCTGTTTTGAATACCTTACAGTTTCTCCTGTTCCCCCATGTCTTGGTGGTGAAAGAGGGTCAGCTTGGTGCTTCTAGGAGAGATGTTTATGAAAATAAGGTTCATATTATCAATGAAAAAAGCCAGTGAGCTTTAACTTAGTCTGGGAGTTCTTAGATGTTAAGGTGTTTGCGCTGACTGCCTTCAGGCGGGCAGCAAGGACTGGAGCCTGCAGAACAGCCTCAGGAGGGCACATCTAGAAAGGCCCAGAGGTGGTCTCTCCCTTTTGACCCAAAAAGGAGAAGCATTTCATTTTTTTAAGAATCCCCACCTGAGAGACTGCTCCTCGTTTGCTAGTGTCTTCCTACTTGGGCCTCCCCTTAAGCCTTCACTTTCAGAAGTGGTGAGGGGAAGCAGCTCCCTCAGCACCAGACTCTCAGAGTTTGTTGAATGAATAAATCTCAGAAGAGCCTGCTTTGTTGTTCATTTTATTGTGTACTTCATATGAATGTTTTACTTCTTCTCAAGTCTTTCAGTGAGTCACAGTTTGCCTTATTGTGCACCCTTTTAGTAGCTGACCCTTCTGTCACTTGATCCCATTTCACTCTCATCTGGAAGCCCAAGCCTGCCACAGAAGTTTCCCCTCTCTTCCCTAAGCCTTCTGATTTGTTGCTTCTACTAAAGAGTGTGCCCTGGACCTCTCAAAAATCATTTCTCTTGGACTTCCTCTTAGAGACTCTGAATTAATTATAGCATATAGCTAAAAAAAGTCTCTGCGATTTCCCCAGGACTTCGTAGCAAACATGTTCTGTTCGCCACCAGGCCAGTTGCAGAACACGGCGACAATGCCAGCACAGCCTGAAGTGCCTCGTGGTCCGGTAGGAGCGCCCAATGCCCGGGACAGACGGGGGCTGAGAGCAGGAGGAATGCCCACCCCAGATGAGGTCCTCAAAGGCCTCCTGAAGCTCTAAAGGCAAAGGAGAAGCCAGATGTGGGGCAGAGGTGCAGATACGTGAAAGGCCTTGGTTGGTAGAGGAATGTGAACAGTTGAGAATGGCTCCCAAGGAAAGAAGGGAGAGGTGTGGGGTGGGAATTGGAGCTGGGGAGATGTGAAGGGGCCTTGTGACTCTGCTGACAGAGGAGCTGTGGAAGGAACACAGGGATGCTTTTTATCTCTTGGTGGCTTTGTTTTCCTTCATCTTACTAGGAGAGTGGATCTTTGTAGCTGCCAAACAAGACTTTTAACTAGAAAATGGGTGAGTTAGAACATTTTAGTTTCTTGCTGCATTTTTACTAAATTCCCTGGGGATGGCTGGTTTTAGGATTAAAGAGACAGTGTAAGGCCAGAATCAGACAAATCGGGGTTCTAATCCCTCCTCACCACCTGACGGCTGTATGACCCCTGGGCAAATTACTTAACTTCTCTGAGTTTCTGTGTATCTGGAGATAAAAATTGTAACTACTTCATATTACTGGATTGTTGTGAGGAGTAAATTAAATAAAGCAAAGGCATTCTTGAATAAGAATCACAAATTTGGAGGAATTACACTATTATCAAGATTTATCATAAACTACAGTAAATAATTAAGGCAGTGCAGCATTGGCACAGGGATAACAAATAGACAACTGCAATAGGATAGAATATCCAGAAATAGACCCACACATATATGCACACTTGATTTATGACAGAGTAACACTGCAGGACAGTGAGGAAAGGACAGTCTTTTCAATAAGTGCTGCTGTGTCAACTCCACAGCCATTCAGGGAAAAAGAAAAAAAAAATCCTTGACCCCACACTCAAAAACTAAAATCCAGGAAAATATAACTACTAAATGTGAAACTAAAACAGTGAAGTGTCTAGAAGATAGCAGAGGAGATTGTCTTCAGTATTTGGGGATAAGCAAAGATTTCTTAAGCAGAATACAAAAATCACTAAGCAGGCATCAGAAAATGAAATAAGAACGGTAATTTCTGTTCATCGGAAGATACCATTAAGAAAGTGAAAAGGCAAGAAGATATTTCCTATACAAACCCCTGTATGTATCGTATCCAGGGTACATAAAGAACTTTTGTCCGACAATAAGAAAAAGAAAGGTAGCCCAATTAAAAGATTCACAAAAGATCTGAACATGCACTATTTCTCAAAAGAAGGTATCCCAAAGACCAATAAACATAAGAGTCTGCTCAGAGTCATAGAGAAATTCAAATTAAAACCATAAGATACTGCTACACAACAATCAGAATGGCTGAAATTTTAGAATCTGCAAATACCAGCATTCACGAAGTTGTTGAGCAATCGCGACTTTCATGTGCTGCTGGTGGAAATGTAAAGCCAAACATACACCATAACACGGCAGTTCCACTTCTACATGTATTCCCAACAAAAATATGAACACGTGCACCAAAAGGCATGTACAAGAATGTTCAGAGTAGCACCGTTCACAGTAGACAAAAAACAAAATTAACCCAAATGCCCATCAAGTGTGAAATAGATAAATGGTGGAATATTCATACAGTAAGATACTATTCAACAATAGAAAGAAAAAAAATGAACATTGATTCATCTCTGAAGCCTAACGCTGGGTTTAAAACTCAGAAACTAGCCAGTTGTGTCTGAACTCAGAACAGTGGTCACCTCTGGGGGTGAGGAAGGAGCAGGGATTGGAAAGAGGCTCAGGTACTTCTGGGGTGTTGGTTTTTTTGTTGTTGTTATGGTTCTTGGTCTGGGTGGTAGTTACAAGGGTGTTTTCATTTTCTGATAATTCATTAAGCTGTACACATAGTTGTATACAGGCCTCTGTTATACTTCAAGTAGGAAATTCATTTTAAAAATAGATGATGTACATAAAACATATGGAATAGTCTGACACATAGTCAATATCCAGCAAATATTTTAGTATTATTTATTACATATACTATTGTCATACCATCTCATTGTCACCCTAATCTAAGTCCCCTATGTTATTCTTAGTCCAAGCATTCTCTGTTTTCTTCATGATATTTACCTCCACAGTACTTATTTCAGTTGTTTGTTTTTTCTGTCTTTACTTTGTTACATGTAAGTTCTGTGAAAGCAGAGATCTGGTCTCTCTTTATTACCACAGTAACTCTAGCATCCAGCACTTAGCACAAGACCTGAGACAAAACAGATACTTAGTTGGAACTTGTTGAATGAATGAATGAATGAATTCCCGCCCACTAAATAAACATCATCTGTTACACACACCAGCATTCTCTCTCCATGGTCATTTTCATTATTTTACCTTGGTAAGGTCTTCATTGGGCATCACGTTTTCTCCTGCTTTGATTTAAGTCTACTTTTCTTCCTTAGGTCTTAATCATAGAATAAAAGAAAGTGAGAACTGGAAGAACTGAGATCATTTGTTTTAACCCTCTTGTTTTTATCAATAACAAAAGGTAGCATCCTCATTGTATAATCAGTTTCTACATATCCCTGGAAACCATCCATTTGTGTCTCACCTCTCTTTCTTCACTAATGAAGAACATCAGCAGGAGGATGTTGGAGTTTTTGGGGGTGGGGTTTTGTTCCACTCTTTATGCCGAGGCTCTTGTAAACGGCCTGTCGGATTACTTCTATCTGCATCAGCCTGTCAGTTAACCTTTATCACACCCTGAGGGGCCACATGCAACCACTGTTGAAGACAGAACAAAGAAAGGAACATGTCCCCTAAAAACAGCCTTATCTCTGTGCAGCCGTATTCCCCATAATTTATCCAGGATCCTGAACAATCTTGTCCCTCCCCAAAGGAAAGTCAAATGTCCTTTACATTGCATTTTCAGAATGTCATTCTGAGCCAGAGGCAAGACCCTGTCAGGGGTTACAGGACAGGATCACGGGTCCATGCCCCAAGTTGCTCCCCTGAGCTGCAGAGCTTCCCTTTGGGCTGGATCTCTGCCATCCTGACTTAAGGAGCACTAAGTGCAAAACAGGCCTGCAATTCTTTAAGACTGTTAGAGAACTTCAGCTAGTTGTGCCTGAACAAACAATTAATGGCAAGGGTGACGGGGCTTTACAGTCTATAGGGAGGGGCTAGATGGGTGAACCAAACCCACTCTCATGTCTTAATTCTAAACACATGTTCTCAAGGTGCCGCTGCTATGCTACTTGGAAGTAGGAGTCCTGGTTTTACAGTTGTTTCTTGGCTTCCAGAAAAAGTACATAGTCCTGTTTTCTTCCTGCACCTCTGCTGGAAGAAAAAGCTCTTCGTCCAGAGTGCTGAGGATTTGCTCAAAGCTCCTCACTTCTCGACAACAACCGGTTCCAAATTTCTGGGTTCATGGTATCTTCAAAAGTGCCAGTGTACCACTAGTAATCTCCACCCTCCTAGGAAGCTCCAAACAGCAAAAAATAGAAGGACAAAGGAAACCCCTTATGTAGTGAACTCACAGGCACAGATTGTGCCTTTGTGGTTAGAGTTTCTAGCCCCATCTTTCCTTTCATGCCCTTTGATTTTCAGCCATACCCCAGAAGTCAGGTCTCTCACCAATTATAAATTTACTTCTGGTTGGTCTAAGGACGTCCTTTAGGTTCATTGTATAGCAGCTTGCCTTTGTAAAGCAGCATACAAGCCCCAGGGAAGGTTGTTGATCCATGCAGAAAGCTGGCAACAATGAGGAACTGTACAAAGGGAAAAGTTTGGTGGGTTCTATAAAGCTGGACAAAAGTCCAGAGAGTCTTTTATTACAGCCCAAGACCATTCTAAAGGGAGAAGCTTGCTGTGTTTCAGTGGTAAACTGCTACTTTCCCACAGCACTGAGTTCATCCTTGGGAATACCTTGAGATTTAATGGGACTACTCTTATGGTGAGTTAGAAAAACGATTTCTGATTTTTAGATACTACTATGGGAAAGAAGACCTGCTGGAAGATAAACAGTATCACAGTGCTCTGAAACCTTGACTTGTAAACCACATCCTGATTTCTAAGAGGTCAACCTCTGAAAAAGTGAGTGTCTTAGAGTTGATGAAATAGAAACGTTCCGGATTCTTGCCATTGGCCACCTCTGACACAGCCTGTCTCAGTAAAGATGGAATATCTCAGTGGTGACACCACTGCCCTCTCCAAAATTATTTTGGACATCTTACTTGCTATGAATCTTAGCAATCCAGTTAAAGTGGGCCACTTGCATAAACTTCTTTACCAAGAAGTTTGGCATATTTTTTCCTTTCCCTGATCCCAGAATAGGCATCAGTATTCCTACAAT